>JAZDUA010000387.1:0-105000 GCA_038098605.1 Gryllus longicercus | reverse complement strand
CAGACTTTTTGCCGCCAATCTATTTTGCGGTATGAAGGACGCGCAAAACTTAGATTCTGGCTACACCACGTGTTAGAGGAATTTTTTTCTATATTTGGCAACTGGATTAATCCACTTTCTCCTTACAAGGGCCCGGCAATAAGAGTTTTTGTGTCAGAATTTTCCTCTTTCCGGCGCACGATTACAATACTTTCTCTTCTTACGTTAGTGTCAGAAAGTAATACGAAGGAACACACAATACTTCATCAAACATTTTTTATTATAATGAAAACGTTGTAAAGTGAAGAGGTATCTACTGTATTGGCTCAGCTATTTAGAATGATAACTTCTTGTTAAAAGTGAAACGATACTAATTAACCAGTAATGTAAAATTTCTTGGGTACTTACGAGTTTCAAAGACACATTTTGAAATATCAAGATTTTTTGGTATTGTAAACTAACAACTTGTTTTAGTTTTTTTACACGACTTCGTAAAATTATTTACATCTCAATATTTAAAAAAGTGACAAGTAGAGTGGCACAGGGGAACATCGGATTAGTTCGTATCTTAATCCAAAGAAGACTTTAATGGATATAACATGTCAGTTATAGAATAGGTATGCTTTGCTTGTTTGCCTCCAGGGTTCTTGAGCGCCTGCCAAGTTCAACGCTTACGCTGTCCGCGCCATCTATTGGGCAGCGCTAGTACTACTTCCTCTTTCATGTTTATATTCGACGAGAAGTAGGCCACGTCATCTTTCTCACATACAGAGTAACAGGACGAAAGGACGTTTATCATCTTTGCTGCTCTCGCACATCGATGCGAATAAAAACCGTAAACTTAAATCGTAGGTGTATCCATGAATGATACTTTGCAGCTAATAATACGCATGAACGGACGGTAGCTTCGTTATACGATTTTTGGGATGCAAACTGATTTACGCTTGTCTCCTGATTTTAAGAGCGTAGTTGACGTTTTTGCGATGTGGTTTCCTTGAAGCTTCACTTCAGCAAGTTTTTGCCACGGAAGTAATCCCAGTTAAGGGTTCTACTGGGATAACGCAATTTGCTCTCATGGTGATTCTTTCGGTGTATTGCATTTTGTATCATTACGGAAACGATTACATAGGTTTCCTTTCAACATTGAACTTTCATATTTCATTTCACTATTTTCATATAAAATATCATACTGTGAATAGATCATTTATTCCCGTTTTAACTGAAAATGGGTGCCGTTACAAGAAGTGTGACTCAGAAGTACAGTTTTGAACAGTTTCATCATAGGAAATTTCACACGACACGAGTTACATTTTTCGGAAATCTCCCAGGTTCTTACTTATTTCTCTCTCCGTGTGTTCACGCCGAATTGAAAATTATATTAATACACGTTTTTTAATAATACTAAGGAGCAGTATGATATTTAGAAGAAAATTTTCATATCTCCATATCTTTATTCTCGGATTAAGATACACCAGTTCCCAAGAATAGCGTTATTTGGAAGGAAGTTTATTCTTTTCATGAATTTTTCTAAAAAGAGGTAGTTCTAGTAAGAAAGTTTTTTCTTATAATAGTAAATAGGTTAACTGAACTAAATATATTGCAGAGATAATATACTGTAGTACATGTAGATCAGAAGTAGATACTTCAAAGAGTTTTCGAAAACAACATATTTATAAAAAGTTCTGACATACCAAAGCATGTTTACCTTTTAAGATGTGGATGCTACTTTGAACAATTTTTACCTAGCAATGAAATTACATAATTTATTCAAAATTTGTTTAAAAAACTGGTAGCAAAAAGGAGTTCATTTAATCTTATCGTTGCAAAATGTTTGTATGTTTTTTCACAATCTGATTGAATTATTGAGACAATAACGTGAAAGGATCCGCCGATGACACACCAAGATGACACATTGATACAATAAAGAATAACGCAGTCCCTTATTATTTTCACGAATTTACCTACTAAATATTAAAATTATACCGAGTTTCAAGTTCATCCGATGCTTCAAAAACAGCACTTTCCTTGCACAACTACTTCTATTGAAGTTGTTTAGAAACACTTCGTATTTTGCCGAGAGAAACATCTAACTTCCATTATATCAATACTTTCCTTATTCGTAGGAATAGTGTAACAAAACGCAAATTATGAATACATAATATTGTGCACATAGATATTCGCACAAGGGAGGTCCCGCGGTTTTAGCATAAAACACCTTTTATCTGTAAATGTGATGAATTTTATCGATTTCCTCCTTTTTGAAACTGATCTTGTGGGAAATTGATACTTGGCATTTGGGAAAGCTGCATTCTAATCTAGCAACTCTGGAAATGGTCCCGTATACAATGTATTGTATTTGTTAAGTGTATCGTTAAATTTGTAAGTTTATTCTCCTTGTACTATGTATTATTTAAGGACTTAGAGTGGTCTAGAATTGTAGTTCCCCTCCCTCTTGTTTTAGGCTGCGCACTCCTACGATGTGTAGTTCGGTTGAAGTATTTATTCCCAAAGCGCTATGAAATCAAAATCACAGCCAGTGCACTTCATCACATAATAAACACCTTCAGCGTAATCCAATTAATGAAGTGCAGTGGAATGAAACCTTCGTTTCAAGAAACTGCCAGATGCCTATTGCATTCTGCCTGAAGAATTGTGTTGCATCAAATAACTTCATCACTCTTTCATTATTGGATATTATATTTTTGCAAATGTTTCGTGGTTTGATAAATGCTACGATTTTAATTTAATTTAAAAAACTGTACTTTGAAACAAATAACTGTCTTTGAAGTCAGATCGATATAAAAATTCATCGGTGTGAATTGAAGAAGAAAATCTGATTAGTTAATTTCTGAAATTATGATTAATGTTTGTGTACGTCATTCTTCAAATTAATTTTCAAAGCAGTATCTTCAATAATGTGTGATAAATATGGTGAAAACCTATTCATTGATTACGATTATCCCCATAGGCAGTAGTGTAAGATACCTTCATCGCCTTCTAACGATTTTGTGCGCTGTATCTCCACCTTGATCATTCCATCCTCGTCTCGCTTGCCTCGAGAAGGTGCACCGCACCTTGTGCATTGAATATTAACACCTGTGTAAGAGGCTCCAGACTACCAACATATGATTGACTTCGCGGAACAGATTCATTTGGCTAGCCGAAGAATACAACGTAGTTTCGCTTTCACAGTCTCCAAATTATTTCTTATTTACCTAAGGATTAATGAATAAACGAAGTCCTTTTGAAGAGTTTGCATTCTAATAATTGCACGGACAATAACTTTACAAATGATAATTAATTTAGATTTTTCTTCCTGAAGGGTTTTAGTATTATCAAATATTTAGTTATTTTTTATTTATTATCTGTATTAAGAGCGCGTTTCTGCACCAATGTAATAACACGGGCTCTAGGGCAATTTTTGAAAATTAAGAAAATGTCTTAACTATATCCCAGGTACGTCTAAAACCATACTACTAATTCCCCAGCTTCAAGACTATAGTGTGAGTTTATCCTGATGTATTACGTAATTAATTAAAATGAAAGCCATTCCTTATTTATAAAATAGTAACATAACTTGTTTTTGCAGGGGGAGAAAGTGAATGTAGTTGGAATAAGTTTTAAAAGAAAATCGGTTTTTGTGGTGCGGTATGAAATCATTTTTCAACTTTAAAAACTTAGTAAATGTGAAATAGTATCTAAGTTTAGTAATGTGGAGGAAACTTACTCGAGTAATGTGGAGGATTTCACACGAGGCAACTATTATAGTTTGAAGCGGAAATAACTGAGCCTAATGAAGCCGAATTACACGAAAAATCTACTAGGAAAGAGTTTTCTCGAACATCACTTCTTCTCGACTGACGACGAGCCTCATCCGAACCACGCAGTTCTTTAAAACTTCCAGCGACATTGAAATTTAGCTCCTATTGCTTAGCGACAACGGCTCTATCTCTGCAAGCGACTCTCGGGGGAACAGTAATGGACACTTTGTTCTGCAAAACGATGAAGCACACACGTAATATATCGTTTGGTTTAATACTTTCCCTACATAAAACGAGAGAGTGGTTTTATGAAATGACACCCGCTTCGTTACAGGGCTGATTTTAAAGTGGTTTCACGTCTACTCGATATACTAATATATAGCATTACGTGTAAATGGAAGGATGATATGCATCCTGATAGTAATGCCCGTTCCACTGAGATCAGTAGAGATTTGAACGAAAGCTTTTGAAAAGGCAAAGTAAGCAGCCGTTGAGAAGCCAAAGGAGTCTGCGGCGTGCCAAGCAGTCTGCAAAACATGCTGCCAGGCACGTAGTCGCACATGCTGGAGGAGTGGGCTTTGCACCGAGTAGCGAGCAGTATACAAACGAAAGGAATGCGCGCTAAGAATATATACGAGGAACTCCGAGAGAACTCCTAGGAGTAGAAACATTCATTAAAATCATCTCGTATGAGTTTTCATTAGCTAGTTGATGGAAGAGCATCAACACACCTAAATATTTTGTAATTATTGAACTCAAGGTCGCTAGATATATGGGTTTTTACAGTTTGCTTTTTCGTGTAGAAACTACTTTGGAATTCATCGGATGCCACCATTGTGTGCAGCGTAGGAAATAACACGTAGCCTAGATCAGCAATAGGTAACTAGTGGTGCGTAACAATTTTAATGGATCGGAAAGAAATTAATATATTATTTAAATGGACTGAGGTCGTTTAATATTTTTGAAGAAAATATGCTTAAGATTTATTAATAACAATAATACCTATATTATTATTATTATTATTATTATTTATACAATATATCAAGAAAATTACATTGCAAATTAATTTCTAATAAAATAATTCCTCCACTTCAGCAGCGCTGTGAGTAAATGGGTTGCGCAGGAACATTTTCTCGGAAGTACATTTCAAATTTTCGTACATTCTTTCTTTTACCAAGGCCTCCGCCCAGCGGGGGCATTTCATACCATAATTACGGGAAGCAGGATAATTTTACGTTCATTCTACATGCGAGTACTGCTATAATTTTACTATAATTTTTTCTGGGAATGTTTAAAAAAAGGTTATTTGTAATGTCATCACTGTATAATATTATTTTCATGAAAGTATTTACGAACATTTACACAATTAAAAATGAAACTTGGAACAATGTAATATTCTGAGAGATTCCTATAACACTTTCTTCTAACAATTTGTTATTGTATTATATTATTATATTATATTAGTTGCCAGCAGAATCTAATAGGGTGCCGACCGCTGGCCTGGATGACTAGATCACGTGGGAACCAAAGGGGGAGGTCAGTGTATTGTGAAGGTTCGCTTCCTTTCCTGAGTGGTTGTGAAGCGGCGCCGATGGGTATCGCCTGACAATGGGCGTTTGCATTTCCTGAATAGTCCTCCGTGACAATAATTACGTGTGCAGTCTGTAGAGCAAGATTAAACGGAAAATAGTCCTACCATTCTACTGCGAAACAAAAATCACTTCTTTACCAAGAAATTAATATTGTCACGTATTAATGTGTTGTCTTTAACACAATTCACTTTGGTTTAATTAATGACCACGCAAGAGAATAGACGATTAAAGCACCTGTTATCTGCGGACTCAAACACGTTGTCGGAACTAAGTCTAGAAAAAATAACCAAAAATGTTTTTACAGATGCAGTGTAAATGTACAATTTAAATGTACATATACAATTTAACTGTCGTAAATATAGGGACAAAATTGACGCTTAGTTAGGAAAGTGCATGATTGAGTAATAAGTATCATTACTTATTTCTGCAAAAGCATTCCAAAACGAAATAAATAAAATAATATTACGTTTTCGGTTTTGAAAATAACATTTTATTTTATCACATATTTTTTCTATGACGTACGAATGTTGTCGATCATTGTAATTTAATTTCTAGTTTAAAGAAATGATAAGTTGTTTACGATATGGAAGATCTAGAAAGGAAAGGGAAAGTCTGGATTCAAGATTATGGAAATCATAGGTGGTTCTCATTTCACCGTTTGCTTTACACCGGCCTGTGACACCGACTTCAGACATATAGCCGTTAAGTACAATTTTAGAAGACTACTCGAACCTACTCAAGTCATGAATAGACCCTGGCCAGGAGCGTACAATGCTTTGACGATCTCAGCTAAATCGCTATCTAGCATTTGGGAATGTGTGTCTTCGTTTCGTTTAGGATGTCTCTATTGAAGAAATAAAATTCACAACAGTAGTATTTGAGATATGAAAAACGCGTACTGAAATCGACTGACCCATTTTTGGATCAAGGGAAACACATGGGTTAAATTTCAGTGTTTGTTAAATCTGTTCCGTTCCACAAATTGAAACTGATTAAGAATTCTACGAAGAAACGGAAAATCGAGCTTAATTGCTTAAACATGAGAACAACAAGATAATATTCATCACAGAAATGTTTGCTTTTGCTTATCAATTTTACCAAGCGCGCGCTATCAGTATAGACATGCCCTATTGAAAACTAATACTAACAAGTGATGCGTAGACTTCGCAGGGCTTCATGCAGTACAGTGTGATGCAGCACATTGTGCTGCAGTTTCCTTTGTGCAACAAAATGAGCTCTCAAAATTTTGATGTACCTTAAAATCTTCACAGTGTTATAGGTGGAAAACCACTTTTCACATTTAACATCTTAATTTAAATTCTTTCGACAAAATTACCTAGAATTAACAATCTCTGAAATAAGCTAATGGATCCGGCCATAAAGTAATTTTGGATGTGAAGAGTATTGTGGTTTACACGTGAAATACTCGTAGCATACTAGTGTATTTTTTGATTTGAAATCGAAATGAACCATTCTTGACTTTCAGTAACTAAATATTATACGTTCCTTCCGGATACAATGGTATATTTTTAATGAATTAATGCATTTGTGACAAAACAGTAATTTTTGGAGAACGAGTAACAGAGGAAGTCATTCCCTAATAATTTTCTCAAAGATAAACGTTTCATAAAAGTGTTCTCTTTGAGAGAGAGTTTTCAATTTTATTTCAATTGTTTTCCTATTTCTTTTAGTAAACATGTCCGTTATAAGGAGTTTTTAAAATCCTCACGAAATACGTTCAAAACGTAGAAAATGTATACAAGTAGGTCCTTGCACGAGGCAACTTTTATTAAATTCTTTTCGCGATAAATTAGTACCTGCAAGTCTCTTGTCTTTCTCAACATCGAGTTGCCAGTTGTAATACGATCTCCAGCATCTCGCAGTGGAAACGAGCGAAGCAGCAGAAGAAGAAGAGGAGGAGGAGACTCACCTTTCGCTGGCGATGGACGAGTTGCGCGACATGGACTTGGGCGACATCTCGAAGTCCGAGTCGGAGCGGTAGAGGAAGGACTCCCGGCGCTGCGGCAGGTTCTGCAGCACGAGCCCCGCCGACGGCGACGCGCCGCCGTCCAGCGGGCTGCGGCCGGGGCTGGCGCCATTCTCCACGTCGAAGCTGCCGAACAAGACAAACAAGGCTCTTTCAACTCTTTGCAATCCACTCATTACAATCTAAAAATATACAGTTATTAAGACAATTGCTAGAAAACAAGCATTCTGTAGGATGACAAGAACTATATTTTTGGCGAACAGACAAGGCACTCAGTTGGTGGCAAAGCACATTCAATTCATTATAATCAATTACAACCAGAAAACCAATTGATTGATTACAATAAAAAACCAATTAATCGTTTCATTACAATAAAAAACAAATTAATCGATTAATTGCAATAAAAACCAATTATTCGTTTCATTACAATAAAAAACCAATTAATCGTTTCATTACAATAAAAAACCAATTAATCGTTTCATTACAATAAAAAACCAATTAATCGTTTCATTACAATAAAAAACCAATTATTCGTTTCATTACAATAAAAAACCAATTATTCGTTTCATTACAATAAAAAACCAATTATTCGTTTCATTACAATAAAAAACCAATTATTCGTTTCATTACAATAAAAAACCAATTATTCGTTTCATTACAATAAAAAACCAATTATTCGTTTCATTACAATAAAAAACCAATTAATCGTTTCATTACAATAAAAAACCAATTAATCGTTTCATTACAATAAAAAACAAATTAATCGATTAATTGCAATAAAAACCAATTAATCGATTAATTACAATAGAACAATTAATATACGAATTAAATCAAATAATCAATCGACTAAATTAATCGACGTAAAATAGAAAAATCAGTTAGTCGTTAATTAGTTGAAAGTAACAATCGATTAATTGCTATAAACAATTTGTCTGTAGGATTACAAAAAGTAGTGTATATTTTTGGCATAATTTAAATCAGGATTATAATGAATTCGATCAGAGGCATATTATCTTCTCCATCCACCATTTTTGGATGTTAAGTTTTCGAAGTAGAAATATATTTGACGTATTTTTTCTTATTTTAACTGCTCTTCTCAGAGTTTACACTTCACTAAAGAAACTTTCTTGGTAAATCATGCTTTACTTTTTTCTGAAGCCATTTCAATTGAATTTACACGTTATCAACCGAAACACACGGTCACAGCTGTTAGAAGTACAAACACGACTAAAACGTGTACGTCTAGAGATTTAAAAAAAGATTTAAGATTGAAAAAATCTCTGATAGAGGCAATACACTGTCATCCCAGGTCAGGTCAAAAGCGAGCAGGATCCGAACCGTCTTTCCTTGCTCTCCCGCTCACCCACTTTCTGAGAAGACTGAAGCAAACCGACTGCGTCCGTGGCAAGTTGCGGGAAATTGGAATTCACAGTTTCACACCGAGATTTCGTATTCAATCTAATATGATCGATATTACGGAGGAATATCAGAAGAGTCGAATAATGAATAGTTGTTTTAAGACACCTTTTGATGACTAGACAATTAATTTAATATAAACACACACACACACACACACAAAATATGACTTTTCATGAGTACTGACTAATACAAAAAAAAAATATCGCTGCGGCATCAGTGATGTTTTCATCTAACATTTCTAGCGCATGTCCTGTACCACGTTGGTGACCACATAGATTGGTATCACTGATTGCAATCCACATGAGCGTGAGATATCACATACGGGGCCCAGAACAAGGCACTAAGGCAAGCTCACTTTTTCCCATCTACTACTTCGAGAATACTTTTTTGCTTTAAAAATTGACTATAACATTAATATTGCGCACTATCACAACACTGTCACAAGAAAAATTATTCATATTTTAGTCGTGAAAATCCCACAGGTGTCGCATTACGAATAATTCTCGACGATAACGTTTTTTAACAAAATCGTAATTTCGTGTTCTACAGCAAATAAATTATAACTGAAAATATGTGAGAGTTACGTAAAT
The DNA here is from genome assembly GCA_038098605.1 of Gryllus longicercus. Taxonomy (NCBI): domain Eukaryota; kingdom Metazoa; phylum Arthropoda; class Insecta; order Orthoptera; family Gryllidae; genus Gryllus; species Gryllus longicercus. The sequence continues at coordinate 95,672 of JAZDUA010000387.1, read as the reverse complement.
CGACGGCGCCTAAACAGAACCTCCTATTATTTTAAAAACTACTGCAGGATTTGCTATCGTGCGGCAAATACGTTCACTACGCATCTACGCAAGCCTCCTCGCCAGAAATCGAGCTGTTTCGTAGAGCATGTTGAGTCAGAGGATCATTTTCAGTTCTTCGACGTTGTGAAGTTGGCGGTTTGCTTGCTAACGATTCTACGTAAAGCAATACACGTTCATTAATTATTCAATACATACACTGCAATGCCTGTAGTATAAGCTACATTTCAGTACGCAGTAAGTTATTGAGGTAGGGTTTTTGGGTTTGGTTATGTTTCATTTGTTTCCACGATAAGCAGTTGCACATATTACACCTCATCCAAGTTACCAAAATTAAACGTATTGAAAGATGAGAAAAAAACATTTATTATTGATTTCTAAATTTATTTCAAATATCAGCACTCTTGTATGAAGCGTATTTAAAAGTGGCGATAATATTCAATGTTATGAGTCGAAGACCACTGGAATATGGCCCGTTGATATGGACCCATTTGATGAATCTTTCTTTACAGTCTCTCATAACCTTTCTAGTTGTTCGGCAACCGACATGTCTGAAAATGAATCCGCTACATCAGCCGTAGCATGTGACAATGGAGCAGCAACCTCCACATCGGACAATCTACCACCGATCGCGGCAGAAAACATACCCCTACCAATAGCAAGCACACCTCAGAATATAGGATCGTTAGCTTCTGTGTAAAAACAAACTCAAATGTCGAAATGTGCAGGAAAATTTGAGAGAATTACAAAACTAGCACGAAAGGCCGTAATATTATTGAGAAAACATACAAAGCAGGCTTGATGTTGGCTAAGGAAAGAAAAAAATAAAGAAAAAATTAAGAAATAAAGAAAAAAGAAAAGACAAACAGATTTACAAACTAATGGCAAACCCAATAAAAAAAGAAAATGAGAACCAAACAAGATGAAGACTGGTAATGAACCATACGGAATAGAAAATCAGCAGAAGGCATGATACAATGTATGAAATGTTATCAATGGGCCCACGAAATGTGTGGTAGAGTTAGTCGAAAGAAGAAAATATATTTTTTGCAGAATGTTATTTGCGTTCTGAGTTGTTTTTTCCTATTTTATTTTATATCCATTAAACATACTTGATCTTTAAACACGGTACATTGTTAAGTTATCGATTAATATAACTGGTTAATATTAATTCACCTGGGGTTCAATTTGGGAAAGCAGTTTCTTAAATTGAACTTTTGAAGAGATCTCTTGTTTTATTTTTCATGAAGTTGCCAAGATATGTACAGGTCTGAAAATTTATTATCTACTTACTCATTATGTTTAAATGAACGTGGAAATTTTCAAAAAGTGGTGCAATATAGGAAAAACTCCCCTTTTAGCTCTACCTTACCGAGATAAATGTAAAAAAAAATACATTTTCGAACCATCATCCACAAATATTTTTACTTATTCTCAAAATAAACCCGACGCGATCTCAGCCATAAGCAACGAGAACCATTTTTAAAAAACCTGCAGAACGCCCCAACATGCGCACTTCATAAATAAAGTTTCTCATTTCTTCAGGAACACAGACATTTTAGGTTTACTTTCGCGTATTCACAGTCATTTTTGTTCTTTCGCAGTTCAGTACGCTGGATAGTTTAGTATATACTTTGAGGTGCGCCTTCTACGACCGAAGAATTAACTTGAACGGCTCATTGTACGCTTGCATGCCCGTTCCGATTCCTCGACTGAAATTCGTGAGCCGAGTTCCAGATTCGATTTCTGACGAGAATGTCCGGCTTTATTCTCTTTTACTTCGTTATGGAGTGTCTTTCTGTTGATTTATTCCATAATTCTGCGCTCCAAAACTGAGCTACCACGGGAAAGACACTGATAGTGGTGGCTCCTGTGGGTTCGTGCAAATCTTAACACTACACATCTTTTTAACACCTAATCTAAAATGTGGCGAATATCATGCATTGAGATTTACATTTAAATAACTAGACTCAGTTGAAATTGCCGTAAAAAGGCGACTATCAATGCTGAGAAAATTTAAGTATTTAATACACGTTCTAACGAAATCAAATTGTTTATGAAGAAATTTCAATATTTATGAAAATTAATAAATTAATTTTCGCTTAAATTTAATTGTTTTCAATTAATTGTAACAGATTAATTGGAACAAGAAATAAAATTCAATCAATCAAATTTTTACTTCTTATTAATCAATTAACAAAAGTTTTCGATTAATTTTTGCTATCACTACATTCAGTACAAGGACACGTACTCATGGGGTGAAGGATTTTTTTGTATAAAGTTAATTTATTTTTTTATTAATTTATCTTCGTCTTTTACCGTCTCTTCAAACATGCGTCACATACTATCGTGAAATTATTAGTGGATGAAATGATTAGTATTGTGTTGTTCTTCGTTAACGATTGTAGTCATGTTGAATTTGATTATCGTTTGCTCTCGCAACATTTATCCAAATATACGTCTAATAAATTTAGTAGATTTTTCGAGTAATTTTGTCTAAATCGGCTGTTTGCTGCCGCAGTACTTTCATACGTGTACTGGTACGCACAGTTGTGTGAATTACGAGGTGGTATATGCTAACTCCAGAGTTGTGTTAATACCACAGCAGTAAGGTTTATTAGTCACAATATACTCGTATTTATTAATAGGGTTTTATTCAACAAAGACTACGGTAAAAATACTCGTAATTAAATCCGATGGAACTGTACCTGCTTGAAGGCGAATTATGGAGGGATTTTGTAACAAAGAAAATTAGGAAGAGTAATGTTCACTTCGAACCCAATAAAAGTTTAAAATTTTCAGTACAACAAATTGAACGTAGGACATACAGAGTTATGCATGGAATTTTAGGTTGTAGTTGCTCAGTTACGTTGATACATTTTTACATTATGTAAGCATTTATTTACGCAAATTCTATATCCTTTCTGAATATAGAATCTGTGCGTAGGTTTGCATAAATTGTTCCTTCAATTTTTCAGTTGTAAATAAAACTATCTTCTAAATTTTATATTCATTGACCCAACAATCTCACGAACAACGCGAAGACTTACTATGATGGAACCAAATCGACGCAACTTACTCTTTTATCACCTGCATTCAGAGTTTATCAGCAGCGGAGCATTTATTTTATCACATTTTTAAGATGACAATATTTGCGATGCGCGACAGCGCTGACAGTATACTATCTGAATAAACGTCATGTCACTTCGAGCACCATGACTACAGATTTCAGAAGCTCACTCAACTGATTATCAATATTTTTGAGTGTTTTTTATTTATTATCCTTGAAAGATAATAAATACAGTTAGGTAAATAAAATTGCATTTTATGCAATTAATTTTATATAGTAATTTAGATAAACTTGTTGAGCTATATTTCATTCTACTTTATTAATACCTTTGCTTCCATTACGATCATATGGACAAATAAAAGAGAAATTTACAGAATTCAAACCCACAGCAATGTGAAGGTATTACTATCAATATGTAAATATCACAACTCCACATTCTGACAATCTTTCACATTCAGTATTAGTTGTTCAAGATATACTAAATACATATTGAGGCTAAGATTGGGAGAAAATGTAGATGATTTTTAATGAAAATATCATTCGTTTATGTACTTATTAAATAATTTGACACATTTACTGAAGAAAAATAACATCACCCTTCCTAATGTACTAGTAGATAAAACACTGCAAATGGAATAACTACTAGGGGTCTATCCAGACGAACGAGAACATTTCTTGGGATGTAAACCCATGTTTCAATTGTAAAAACACCTTTAAATATTGGAAAAAAACCTCCGCAAAATTTCTCTATTAGAAAATACTACAACTTTTACTACTGAACTTAATACAGGTACAAAATAAACTACATTGTGTGAGATAATGAAGTTACGTTTATTTTTATTCACAACTTGTGAGAATTAAGTTTCTAATAAAATTATTCGCTTGTAAAAGTCTAATATAAGATGCCACAAACTGATCAGATAAAGAAAGTAAGCCACTAACAAATATGACTGAAAACACCTACTACACATTTGCGAATTGTTTTAATATTGTTGTTTAACATAACTCAAACGAAAGAAAACAGCTACCTAAAGTGATAAGAAAACGAATTATAATATAATAAAAAACAACCAAACAGTGAAACACAAAATCATATTGTCAATTGACAATCTCAAATGAAACCTCGTCCGGCCAGGCCTCGAAGTATGCGTAACATCACGTAGACCCACGTACGGTAAGATGAGGTCAAAATTTTCATTTTGTGGAATGAAAGGACTTAAAGACATAACGTACAAATCCCAAGTTATGAACTATCGATCACGCGGGAAAACTTTATCGATTCTTTATTAAGAAACACAAGACATTATTGAAAAATAACATGTATACATATATAGTATGCATACACATATAGTAATAATAAATGTTTTCATGTCCCTGCCGCATATGAGGTTGCCTAAAAGTCAGGGGTAAATGCCATGCATGCTTCTTCGTATTAAGTAATTTATCTTTCTATTAATAATCACTAATCACATTTTCGTCCCCGTCAACATACCCTAACACTTAGTAAATTTATTCTGCAACCCCAAATGTGTATTATAATTTGTCAGAATATAGCTAAATTAACTAGAATGTATATCTAATTTCGTTCTAATGTTTTAGGTAATTAGATCGACCAATAAGTGTCATTCGTAATAAGAATTGAATGTTGTGAAGCAAGTATATTCAATCTCTGACGAATGACAATAACTGTTCTAATATTTATACCATCTGCAACAAAATGGTTTTCAAATAGGAATATGGCTCTCATTAGAAGTCATGATTAATGGGAAATGAAACACTACACTATTTTCACAGTTGACTAACAGAAACAGAAATGCACATTTTGTTCTTTCACCGCCATGATTACTACCTTTTCTATTATCATAATAGCAATTTAATTCAATATTTAAAACAAAATAAGGAATTATCCATTGATGACGTGATAATATCTGTCTGCTCACCAATAATCTTCAGTTGAATTCTTCCCCATGATGTACAACTGGTTTGGTCATGAAACTTCTTGAAGTGTAATTTATTAAGGTTTTAGGTTATCTTCACTGAATGTTGCAGCTTCATTGAGAGTTTTAAAGGTGCATTGTTTTACACAATGAAGGCTTCTACAGAGCTAATAAAGTCTTCATAGAGCCCCTTCTATTATTCTTAATGACTTGGGGAGGTGTAGGTTGACTCCTCGAGGCAAAAAAATGCCGAGCAGGCAAAATAAAAAATGTTAACACAAAAGTAACTTCTATCTAAGAACTCCAAAATGTTTCAATCATAACATCGCTTATATCTGCAAGCTCACTCACAAATGCCTCTTTCACCGAACTAATCCAGAGTGTAATTGGAAAGGCACAAATTTGGAAATTACAAATAAATCTCACACGAATCTTCGCATGTACCAGATTTTTTTAACACGAACTTTTTAAACAATTTTGTTAACCTGCTGCTACCTCATCGTTTCAGCCATCACAGAAATTAATGAAAAACCTCTGACGCACACTGATCAAAACCACCATGTTAACATGTGTTCCTCTCTGACGATACTGCAATCATTCTATCACTTCAGAATTATCCAGGCGCGTCTTCAACTTTGGTTGGGCTTCGTTCGAGTACCGATCATTATGCTATCACTGCAAATCTTGGTCGGCGGCAGTAGAGAGGCGAGGCGCCGGGTGTCTCGTGTTTGTGTCGGTGTCGGTGACGCCAGGGCGGCCGCGATAAACGCCTTGCGCCGCAAAGCAAACAGGGGAGAGGCCTCCTTCACCACTGCGCCCCGCCTCCCGTTACGAGACCGAAGAACCCTGGCAACTCCATTGAGCAGCAGAACTCCAATGCGCCGGGCCCATGGGCTTAGGACAAAGGGGGCGGGGGGGGATGCTGTTCGGATAATGAGAAATCCCATTCACGGATTTCATGGATTCACGGATCATTGGCGTCGCTTTCAAAGGCATTGTTTCGGATCTGATTGCTTCCCCTCCGACGTTATAAGGCGGCTATTACCAGCACAGATGAAACAGGCATACCAAAATGAAATGCGGCAAAATGTAAGTGTCAAGGAGTTAAATTTTGTTGGTTTATCTAAGCTTCAAATGTCTATTTTTGAAGTACAAGCAGTTATGATTGAAAAGTCTTGATTTAAATGTATTTTTACCATAAACTTTTCCTGCGAACTCTGGGGAAAGACAAAAAAATTGGAAAACTTTCGTTCGAGCTAAGAGGGTTTACAAGAAGTAGTACACTTACGCCAGAAGATACGAAGTTAGTCAACAACCGCTTCTCTGGAAATTATTCGAAAAATCATTTGTTTTCGAGAATATAGATCTTGAATGTAGATTTTCGAACTTGTTTAAACAAAGAATATGTTTATGAAGGATATATTATCTTTTTTTTGTTTCGCCAACAGACATATGTGTGAATTCACATATGTAAGTATGAGTTTCAAAGTAATTTTAATTTAATGGAATGGATATTCTGAAAAAAAATTAAATGATATATTTTAATGCATTCTGTACTTCGATAATATGAACATAAATTTATTCATACAAATGTTTCTCAAAGATGTCAGACGTTGTGACGTTCGCCACGTTTTGCTAATCTCGAAAGATATTGTATAGAAAAGAGAGGTGTTGAGATGTTTACGGGAAAGACAATCAGTTTTCGTCTGCAGTGATTCCAAATTTTCTGATCCAAGATATCGTGGGAGATAACTGTGATTACATTTGTCATAGAATGAACGAAGTAATAAGATTTTCCATTGTTCCGGATCCTATCAGAATAGTAAACAGTTCCTCATTATTTGAATTTAACGAAATTGCCTCAGAAGTGAGATCCTGGGGTTCAAATCTCGACGATAGTGAATTTTCAACACTGTCAAAATAACTGGGTCGAAGATGATGATGATGCTAGAAAATGATAGCGGTCAGCTACTCTGTTAAGTAGTTTTCTACGGTTTCTTCGATTATTACCTTTTTTTTTCTTTGCTGTAGGGCTTTTTCCAACGGATATTCGGTTACTCTTTACCTCCCAATGGGATGCATATTCGACCGTATACTCACACTAACAAACTTGCGTGTTTCTTACGTTTGTGGTCAGCAGATCGGGAGGACCTCCGCAACTACATGCACACGAGAGACAAGCGACGAACAACCTGTCCAAGACGGAACTCGAACCCACGACCCTTCGGGTCGAAGCGCCGAGTCTGTTCACGCCCTTAGCCACATCCGATATTCAGGTCGGCTGAATCATTGCCTATCAACACGAATTTCTTAGCAGTTCCCTAACCGACAGGCCGAGGTCCACGCGCGATCTTCCCTCCCTCAACCTTGTCCCTTCCTCTGCCCTTACATACGAACAGTGACACATTGTCACAAGATCAGGCGTTTGGAGATAGTCCCATCTGGGGATGGGGGTTGTGCACCATTGGAGGAGTTACGTCAAGGTGGAAAACATCGTAGGCTGACTCGTACCAGCCACTTCACGCACTAGGCTCGAGCAACTCGTATTAGCCAAAGGCGTCGACGTGCCCGGAAACACTTCACGACTTATTCACTTCCCTCGCTCGCAAGGGTGGACGCCCACCTGGGCAAACTAGGCAGCTGAATGAATGCAATAAATCTGTGATACATTTCAATGATTCCAATTTTCCTACATTATGTATACTGAAATGAATGGAATACACTTCACGTAGCTCCAGATCTGCATTCAAATAATTAGGCATATTTGTACCACATAGAAAAACACATGCATTTTAACACGTATGCGAGAATTTTCTCAAGTTTATGTTAAATAATGGATATTGAGGCCGAATTGATAGACAAGACGTGGCTCTAAACAAACTTTTTATCTTCTTTCATGTCTACATTAAAAAAATTCCAACAATCACGCAACAACACGTATTGCGATTGTGTATTATTTTCTTCACCAACAGTCGGCAATTACGTAAGAATACAGAAAATTTAACAACTTTCAAGGAGTTTTTTCACTTCTCCCGTCCATGATATGCCGTTTTAACAAGTAGGACAAACAAACTCGGTTGGTGATTAACTAATCTAAAGCTTCAAACATTAATGCGTTCTCACGGCATAGAAATAAGGTGACGAGTTAACCTCAGATAATGACCGTCTCTGTCTTTCCTATTTCTTTCGTTATTCGAATCATAAAATGACATAGTAAGAATCATGAGATCGTTTACGCGTTTTGAAATTACATAAACCGTGTGAAAAAAAAAAAACAACTCCTGGTTGAATCAAGTAGGGATGTTGGGACATAAGGGTTACGCGACTAGTGCCCAGCTGCCTGTATCGTCACTTCCTGCGCTGCACGTGAGGCCGCACTTTGTGCAGTCGCGGCCACGCAACGGCTCCACGCCCCGACCGACACGCTTTATGCTCCGCACGCGCTGTATCAAGGTCGTTTTTTTTTTTTTGATTATGCAGATCGTAAAAGGCCTTTTTGTACATCCATTTTTACAAGAAATATCGGAGGATTATAAAAAAAACTTGATGAAGATTAATTTGCATATTTTACCATACCGATCGACTTGATAAGTTCTAAAGTTGCAGCATTTTTTTTTGGGAGAAATTGTTCACTTTTTTTTTTCATGATACATCTTTATGCGGGATCCAGTTATTACGATGCCTGTAGCTTTCCGCTTGTAAATTCAACTCTCTGGGAATCCTCCTTGCATTGTCTCGTCTCCCCGACGTCACGCGCTGTTGCCTCGATCGACTTTTTCCTCCGTGAACACTTTCATGAACCTTCGGAAGGAGAAGAAGAAGAAAGGCGGTGAGGTAAGAGCGCGCAATACAAGGTACAAGACAATCGGCCCGACAAACTACTTCTCCAATCGGTCGTTCAAGAACTTCTGCTGACGCAAACTCCGGCAACACGACCTTATCGACATTCTGTAAACTTCACTATCGTTCACCTATCGTAAGTAGAGGCGTACAAACATATCATGAAAGGCAACTCTCCGTTCACAAACTGAGTAAAACTTTTTGTGATTTAAATCGTAAAAGACGCTACGAGTTTCAACATTTCTAAGAGGCAAACACTAACAACTTACGTAAAATTAATGATTGCACGGCAGCTCACATACATATACAAAGAAAATATCCTCGTATCTCCAATGAAACGCTGTCCAGGAGTCACATTGAGGTGAATATCACAGAGCACCTTGTGCGAGGTTAGCACGCGGATGTTTTCATGCGTGTTGGCAGCGTTTTCAGAGCGGCCCGTTTGCATTGTTTCTTGCAGTCTTGCAGTGCCAGCATTCCGAGCGGTGGAAGCAGTCATCGTCGGAAACACGACACCACAAATAATATTGCAACGAATATTTATGCATACGATTCACCTATCAACAAATAATCGCAGACTAGTCCCATACACAAACGTGATGTCACAGATAGCGTTTCAGGAATTCATTTCGTATGCTTCGTTTTCCAGTGCTTGGCACGGACGTACGTACGACTAAAATCGCAGAGGTGACGGAATTGGCTAAACGAACGCTACAAAATCGATTCCGGTGAGTTGTATCGACGAGAGAGCAGCGAGCGTACTGCACTGCCGTCGCCCGGAGGCTCGCGGTCCAGCCGAGGCGCCGGGCGGAGCGGCCACCTGCCAGACGCCGCTGCGCGCTGCGCTCGGGGCTGGCGGCGCCGGGCGCCGGCGCACTCACCGCGAGAAGAGGATGCGCGGGGGCCGCGGCGGGATGGCGCCCAGGCTCTCGCTGCGCCGCCGCGCCGCCGCCATCGCCGCCCCCGCCACCGCCTCCGCAATCAGCCGCGCTCCACCGAGCGTGGCCGGCCCTTCTAGGCGCCGCCGGACGGAGGCGGTGGCAGCGACGGCCTTCGGCGCGGCAGTGCAAGCCACGCGCCGCGCGGCGGCGGGGGCGGGGGCGGCCGAGATGACGTGCTCGGGCAGCGGGAGCCGCCACCGTTTCTGCTACCGCCGACGACACTCGGGTCTGCGCGCGCGCTGCCCCACGGCGACTACGACGCGCGCCCCGCCGCCGCCGCCGCCCGCTCGGGCCGCGTGGCGGAAGTCCGGAGGCCCGCCCGCTGCCCGCCCGCGCGCGCGCCCACCGCGCCGCCTAGCGGGCGCCGCCAGCCCACGATAGCGGCGCCGGCGCCCACGCCGCAGGAGCCCTCGCGACATCTGGCGGGAACCGCCACAACGACAACCGCCCCGCGAACCGCTAGGCCACGCCAAACCGCCAAGCTGCTTCAAGAAAAATCCACGCCTTCAAATGGTTCGCTTCCGTACGTTTTGTAATAGTTATACATTTCTATTAGTGCGCATCAATTGTGGAAACCAACGGTTCATGGTGTCCATGGATGTATCGTTCTTGGAAGATCACAACTCGAAAAGGTTTTGCGTGTGGGAAGCGCACAGATTTTCGAGATTATCGACGCCAAAGAGCTCTAAGCGTCGGCACAGGCAGCATAGAGATACCTCTGCGCTGGCTGAGGGGTAATCCGCTTGCCTCTGGTCCTCTAGGCAAAGTGTGGCGGTAACAAACCGATTAGAGTAACGACCGTGAGCCACCTCCTCTCCTTCGCCCGTAGGGCAGAGGGCGGCGGTTCACCCCGACAGCTTAAAATAGGCTAGTACGGCACACACAGGAGAAAAGGAAATAATCTTTTTATTCACCCTTAATTAGGGAAAACAAATTCGATGAAGGTAATCCTTATCCTCAGCGCCTGTCGTTAACCGCGAGCCAGATGCGATAACAGAGCCGGGAGGCCACTTCACAGCAGGTCTCGCGACATCTGGCGAGTGCCTCGACAACGACAACCGCCATTTAATCGCTAGAGATAGGAACGGCGACTGCCGTTTTCGCTCTGCTGTATTACGTGGATCGAGAAAAACCCTGCGACCTTCCGCGCAAGAAGTTAACTACCAAAGCAACAGTTGAGTCAGAATTTAGAAAGGTAAGCCTCCCTCCTTTCACTTCACTATTCAAATTCTTCAAGAAGACATTTTGACTTTTTACCTTTTACCAATGTAGGTATATTGGTCTCCATTGTCAAAAGAAAGTGAACGTTTACCTTAAACACTTAATTCCATCTTTATTGTCAATTTCTGGCGTTCCACTTCAATACTAAGAAGTCCTGTTGTCTCTATTTACAAACTCCTCCAAAAATCAGTTATTTTATTTTTCTATATAAATAAAATCGTTAGAAATCTCATACTTGCGAGTTTAAATATTTTAATAATAACCAAGATATTATCAATTCTGAAATGTTACATTCAGTATTTTAGTTAATCTGCCACTAAAACCGGTGGACTCGTTTCGTCTCGAAGTGAATGTGGGTCACCGGGCTTGACTCCATGCGAATGGTGGTCTAACACCTCGGTAGTTAGCATAAATGGAGCTTCTCAAATATTGACGCTGCCTACGCTTGTCGGACTAACAGGTTCCTCTTCGTTTAGAGATCGTAGTGTTGTGCAGAGTAAGAGAAAAAGAGAAATTTTGTGCAATATATCTTTCTTTCATAAATATTGTCAATATTCACGTAATAATTTAGAAGATGTCTTCTTTATTTGTTAGAATATTAGCTGTACCTTTAATTTAGAAACATTTTAAAATGAAAACTTGAACGCATTACATCAGCTTTATCCTATTTGTCTTTGTTCTTCTAGAAACTCGCTTTTAAACCTAATCTTATTTCACGGAATATTTGCGACGTTATCACACGTTTGTTTGACGAAATTTACAGAAAAATAAACCAGGGGCTATGTCAAAAAATTCGTCTGACGTCATCGGATGTGTATCAAATGTTCCTAACCCTCAAAACAGAAGAACAGTAGCAGAGACGGAACACACAACAATGGGCCGCAAGTACATTACTTAGGAACATTTCCTCTCTCCTTGCACAGATCTTGTGTCTTAATATTCTCCATTTATTTTTCGCCGTGAGCGTTTCTGAATAATATTCTCCCTCACCATGCTAAGGCTACGTCTAACACTACAAACTCCCCACTGGCTTTCATGCACAAACACTCCCTCGCCGTTCTTTATCTCTGAAGGCAGGTCATTGACCTGGATACTTCGCACGGTTCTACGGAGTTAATCCGTGGCTGAACACATTATCGACTTATTGGCATACAAGATAAAAGGAAGTCGACTAAAAAATAATGAATCATATCTATACCGACGCCAGACGCGATAGCTCAGCGGCAAAATCGTTACCTCTTGAGGATCGTTTGACCAGGAGGTCCTAAGACGGAGGGGGAATTTTGGGACAAACTTCCTAGCTAGGTCGAAATAAACTACCTATTGGAGGAAAATTACGGCGGTCTGGTGTTAGGATCTTTAAGTTTACCGATCAATACCGGTATATGCTAGAGCAGTTCCCCAACAAACGGGCCACAGACCGCGAACGATATTTTCTTCCTCATCCTTGTCCCGTTCTTTGCCGCTTACAGAAGCATTTTCACTTGCACGCACTGCAACACCACATACATCTGGATAACAATCAGAATTTTGTAGTTTGTTCCGACAGAGTCATGCTCTACTGGGGGGGGGGGGGGGGAGTTGATAGGGAAAAACCTCGCTCGCCGACGTCTAGGTCGGCGCCAGATTTTACGGGCCAGCAGAGAAGAAGACTGACACATCTCGGAATATATCATGCACTATACCAACGGGAGCTGTAATGGTATACGTAGCACATGCTAAAGGAAACAATACGCACTCACTCCATGAACCACTCCAGATAAGTGTGATCAAACTCTTCTCGAATGGTAACGTAGTAGTGAACACATTTTATTGGAGTAAAAATGTTTTATAAATACTCCAAAGAAGTCAAAATTTAACAGTAAAGTAATAATGTGCTTGACTTAATATTAAAGAAGAGATGGGTAAATAGAGAAAATTCACAAATCGAACATATTAAATATAATTGAACGTTCTCGATTATCCTCCAAATTAGAGTGCGAGAAAAAATTCACCCCAAGGAGAAGTAGTAAGCAATATATTGGAAAACCACAGACATTGCAGATATGATAAATACAGAGAGAGGGAAATAGATTCACCTCGAGAAGGAAGAAATAGAACATCCAACATTTGAAACTATAAGTTATTGAAGAACTTAACAGAATAGTAAGATTTCTGATTCGTATATGTAAACAAGAGATTCGGCACTGAACTACCGATCCTTTGAAACTCATAAATTGGAAACAAATCCAAAAGTCCAACTATAAAAATTATGGTATATAATAAAAGGGATTATCATGTGTTGTGCTGCTTTACATTATCAACACTTCTGGCAATTTTGTATAAGTACTGTCACGTGCAACGTGAAGGCAAATTATGTAATAGGACTTCAAACCATTGAAAATGGGCGATAGCTGATCATTGGGGTATCTCATCGTGAAATTTCATGAACACACACCAAAGCTTCAAACATTGTGCTATTGTTGCTCGTTACAACAATTCCCAATAATAATGTATTTATGTTGCGTCACCAATTAAACAATTATTTTATGCTTCATTCTTTAGTGCTTTCGCCATGCAGTTGCAGGAAGAAAAGGCTTTCTTGCTTTAGATCCACTGGTTATCAAATATTTACATGCGCTACGACCTGGCCTTCTTATCAGAAAGGTAAAGCTAACATGAGGCCATTAAAACAAGCCTTTTTATACCTGATTATTATCTTTGGGGCTTGGATGCTTCCAAACATTTGAAGTCGAAGACTGTGGACTTATAGGTTAAGCAGCTTCTGAAACGCAATACGTTGTGTCTTGAGTCTCAACTGAGGACAACTATTTCCTGAAAACCTCAATTTAAAGCCAATACCACATAATAAAACCAGTGTTTTAACAGAGTTGCAAAGTAAAAATATACCGTTCTTATAAAGTGATTACATAACTTCCATTATGTATTACAATCAACCCATTACTACTACGTAGTGTATTCAGAAAGTAAGTTTATCTATTTTGTGAAATAAAAGAAAACATCGTTACACGCCAAACTTTATTGGCAACATGTACAGCAATGTTTGCGCTATTTTTCGACATAGTCACCACACGAATTGAGACACCTGTCATCTCGTGGTATCAACTTTTGTACACATGTCCCGTAGAAGTGTGCCGCCTACTACTGGAACCAGCATGGCCCAGTCGTCTTCAGCTCTTCGGCGTTGTGAAAACGCTGACCGGATAACGGGAGTGTCCTCAGGATTAGGAAAAGATAACAAAAGCTGGGTGCATCAGGACTCTGTAGGGGATGTTCAAACAGCACCCAGCCGATCTCTCGCAGAACGGTTGCGGTTTGCCGCGCCGTATGTGGATGAGCATTGCCATGGAGCAGTACCACACCTGCAGTAAGCATGCCAGTAAGAGCTGACGATGAATTTCGATTGGCGCGACGTGTTGTGCATTAAGGAACTTCATCACAGAGGGCGGGAGAGCCATACGTGCCGCCATTTCGGGCCACTGCTTACGCGCTACTGGCACTCGGCGGGACGTGTGCGGTCAGAACATGTGAGTTACGTCAATGATCTGTTACGCATGCGCAATCTCACCGCGTAAATGCGTGTACTCCCAAAGGAAAAAATTCAGGGAAATAACTTTCTGGATGTGCCCTGTATTAACAACGTATTATCTTCACTCCAAACTAATCCACTATATCAATTTCCTACGACTCCGAGATTGTGTTGTAAATTTTGAGCAACTGAAGGAAGATATAATCTAAATTGTTTACATATTCATTTTGCGCCATAATGATATGCTGGTATAAAATATTTTTTGGATAGAACGTATTCATAAGCAATACAATATTAAAAGCAACGACCAGGATGCTTTAAAACGTGGTGCAATGAGAACGACATCTGGCCGTATAATTCAGTAGTTTTGAGGCGTGGAATTCGGATTAGCAGTTTGAGTGTAGGTGGTGGCAATCTCTCTTGCACGTTTGTGAGACCGCGCGCATGCCCGGACGGTTCGCATCGCGAGATCTGCGGAGGCAGAAGTATCACATTGCCCTGGCCGCTAGAAATTAGTATTAAAGAATTTGAATAGTGCCCTACTATTCATTAAAATTAATTATTGTGGGAGCTTTATTTCGTTCCGTCATTTTTCGCGGGATAAAATCAGAAGTTGTTTTAGCAGCTGTTCACATTTACATGTACAGCGTCAAGGCATTCGGTGACGTGGATATACAATTATTGATCCAGTGCGCGACAACAACCAAGTCATTGTTGGCGTAAGTGTAGTGCATTTTATATCTCTGATGGTGGCAGTGTTCCTTCCGTAACGTAAAATTCGGCGGTAACCTACACATCGAATTGAGGGGTAATTCTGCCATCAGGTATCTCCTCCACCAGAGCACAGTTTCAGCCGGATCAAGTTCTAAGCTTCCGACTGATCTCTCGAATCTTGGGGGGGGGGGAGTAATGTAAATACACGTATGCGTGTGCTTTAAGGGAAGATCGGGCGGGGTGCCAGGGTATTTTCTTAGAATTCCTCCCCGATATTTCCCTGGTATTGATAGGAGAAACTACATTAAACCGTCTCCCCATCAGAGCAGCCGGCTTCTTAGAATTCTCTCCAGACAGCAGTCCAACTCGACCCAGCTATGTGTCAAGTATTCACCCCCCCCCCCCGAGGGAACTCTTGGATCTTCTGGTCACTGATGAAGCCGAGGCAACTCTGTTGCTACTGGCTTATCGCGGCCGGTGCTTACAAGGTGGAGATAGATCACAAGATATCATAGAAGTAAGTAAATTGTTTCGTGTTGTAGAAACACATGTGGAGAAATAGTCTCACAAAGTTCATTCCAGACTAAAAAAATATTCCAGAATAGTCCGGAGCCATCGCTGGCGGCAGGAGTCTTCGATTGATTGATTAGTGATTCCGGGCGCGTAAACTGCTAAGGACATGAGTCCCATAAGTGTAGTGCACGAGTTTTATCGTTGGAAGTGCCTGTGAGCTTCCTGCGCTGTATGCCGAGATCCGGCGCCGACCTACCCGTCGCCTTACGGGGTGTTCCCATCAGGGGGCACCGTCCCGTCCGAGACGAGCTCTAAGCTATCGACTGGTCTCCCGGCATGCAGTTTAGTTTAGTGTAGTGCATGTTAGTGTGTGTGTAAGAAAAGGGGAGAGGATAGGTCAAGGAAGAGGAAGGAAAGATTGAGTGCAGTCCGAGGCCCGTTTGTTAAGCTATGCTCCGGCATTGCCTGGTGTTGATCGGCGAAACAACGCAATAGGAGTAGTCGGCCGCTGAAATTCTCCTCAGAGGCAGCGGCTGGATTCGACCTAGCTACGTAATCAGTGTCTAAAATCCTACCACCGTCGGAAATCGAACCCTAGGACCTCCCGATCAGAGGCACTGTAGTAACATCAGTTGATGCCCTGAGCCACCTAAGCGAGAAGGAGTCTTCAATGGACGGAAGATTAAATAATGGAAATATTTTGAAGTCATTTATTACTTATTTGGTAGAAATAAACTGCGGACTATCTTTACTATTTACTCTAATGACGCTATAAACCGCATTAGATTGAATAATGCACACTGTTCAAATCAATCAAGGGGATAGGAGGTAATGCTTTACTCATGGGAGGTTGGGTTCGTCGAGACGTTTCACCACAGAAAGTGTGCAGCAATATTGTCATTTTGAAAATTTAAAATCTCTGGAAAAATATATGCGAGAAATAGGTATTCGATATTACGTAGGCAGAAAGAAACTGCTATTAAAAAAAGTGAAGAAATACTGACAGATAAAAGAGGACTAAACTTTACAAAGGGGCTAAAAGAAGACTTTACAACAGAAAGCTGTTAAGTGGTGTCCTCCTTCGCCCTACAAAAACGCTAAGTAAATATCACAGGGGTGTTTATTCCATGGAAGCAAGGGAATCATTGCTTCCCCTATCATTTACAAGGATATCTTACATTTAAATACCACTTGTCTAGTAACTTACAATAATTTACATGTATTCCAAGTAAAAACAGTTCAAAGTGAGCGAGTCCAATCTTAGCTTTCCAAAACGAGCACGTAATTCTTATTGTCACCAATAGATAGGGTTGAGTTCGCTTTTAAAGGTCATTGGAAGCACTTGGCTGACTGCATCCAGCGTCTCACAGGGAACGATATAGTCAGCAGATATGCGGGCGCGTGTGGTGGGTGCGCGCGAGCTCGTTCAGTCGAGCTCGCCTTTGGAAGCAATCGGCCAGTTGCGCACAGCGTGACTCACTGTGCTCGTGTGGTGGGCCGCGCAAGTGAATATCGGATCAGTGGTATTAATTTATTTTTTATTTGAGATCTTATTTTCTTGTGCTGCAAATCTGTCAAGGCTTCGTTGAAACTTTGAAGCAAATAATATTTCCACCTCTAACTTCAGATTTAACAGTAAACTTTAACAGTATATACGTTGGGTATAACGGTATATACCTCCCATGGGTAGGGCATTATCTCCTCTCCCCTTGATTGATCTGAATGGTGTCTGTGTATCCATTATTCAATCTACACGACGTTAGAGGAACTTGCAACAAAGGTAACATTTTGCCGTAAGGAAATAAATCTGATTTTTGAAGCGATGTGATTATTTGATCACTATGCTACGTTTCAATTTTCTCACATCGCACGCTACGTTGCATTGTCTAGTAATAATACAGATCTATTTATATATGCACATTTTTTTCGGATAATCCGAACAGGCCACACCCCAATTCGAATTATAGGGCTTCGAAGGTCGTTTAAATTATCCATTTGTTGTCATATTCATGTAAGAAAATTAAACGTTTTCCGTCTGAAATGTAATTGCTTCCCTAGAAAAACATTTCACCACACGCCACTGAAATATCACTGTGTAGCAGTTCCTACGAGTCAAGAGATGGCTTCCCCGTTCAGTCGCCAAGTTTTTTCCTTACAAAGGTGCAATATAGGTGCGCGTGTATTTTCCGACGATTGATGGCTAACAGTTGTGACATATTTGTGTCACTCTGAGTTTTAAACGTTAGTTTTCTGAATAATGTCATGAATTACTGCAGTCTTGAAGGAGAAAAGGGAAAAAGGCTCTGGCAGTGAACTGCGTTGATCAAAATAAGAACCGAATGATCATTTTACTTGAGCTGTTAGCAATGTGCATCTTGAAACAGACGTAAGCGGACATAATTTTATGCAGCGTGATGGGGAATTTGCATCCATACAGAAAAGAAAGAAGCTTATGAAAAAAGTTACACCCTCAAAGATGTAAGCGTAAGTTGCGAAAAGCGCTAAGAAGGCAAGTGTTGGACTTCTTTAACTTTCTGGAGTGTGCTGATAAGTTGATAAACAGAAAAAAATAATATCAAATCAACAGTGTGGTTAATGGTCGAGGTGAGAGCACTTGGCATAGTTTTAGTCAAAGTTGCATTCAACGATGCAAGTAAATGGAAGCAGACCTTTGCCCTGAAGAAAGGGTTTACTGTAAATGACCTTAGAAGAGCCCAACTTCAATTGTGTGGTGTATCACATAGAACAATTCTAAAAAAGAAATATCTGATATATTTGCTAAAATACTTGAACCTGAAGAAAAGCACAGTGTTACAGATATCTATGTTCTCACTGGCAGTGAAGTTTTTTCTTTGTCTTAGGAATCTCTTTTGTTTTATTTCCTGTAGTTTATATAGAATATTGTTTCATTAAAACAAAGAAAACATTCCGTTACTATTATCACACCTGTTTATAGTTACAATATTGCAACGAAGGAAAAGTTACTATCCACATGACACTTTTCTTGGTTGTTTCACATGTTTCACTAACAGTTTGTATCTGCAATATATAAAATATGTGGAGACATTTAAAACATCAAGAATATACTTCTTCACCGTGTAAAACTTTTATTTTAAAAGTTTGCATCATTTTCAAAACTCTTTTGTATTACAAAAAAACAAAAAACTGCTGCTTAGCCCCTTTCATCGCGTGAGAGGGCTTCTGCCTCTTACCGGCGAAAATCGTCTGTAAAATCTCACTGGACATACAGAAAAATCACAAAACTGCTGGCAAGATGGGGTTTTGCGTTCACAGTCAATTTTTTACGTTTGATTTGCTAACCAAAAATGGGCTATCACGTAAATGAGGTTTTTTGTATTGTAGTTTTAAAAAGGTTTTGGACTCAATGATTAGGAAAGCTCTGTGGATAAAACTCAAAAAATCAGGTTCTCTTGTAGCGAAAATGCTTTTCAGAATATGCACAGAGAAATAAATGTTTGTGGCAACCTTTAGTTTGTGCAACGCACAAAATAAAATATACAGACTATGTAAGACACGGTAATTCTCTTTCTCTCGTACTGTTTATTCTGCTTATGAACAATGTAATGATTTGGGGAGAGGAAGTGGAGACATCAGCGTCGGTAATGGACTCAAAATAATAAGATTTCCATACGCAGTTCTATGTTGGGAACGATAGAGAATTTCCGGAAGAGTTCAAACTCTCTAAGCGAGTGAGGAATAGGTGCAAATGTAAATATAGAAAAACAAAAATTGTTTTGAATAGTGAATTTGTTTGGAGTAACAAAGAGAAATTGTATTATGCACAGGGTGAGCTGGACAATGTCAATAGATTTACTTATTTACAGGAACGAGGGATAGAATAGCCACATATTATCTACGGAAGAGAGACAACAAATTGCGTTGAAATTAATCTTTATCGCAGAGCGCAAAGTGACCGGTTCGCGACGCTTTTTTAATCATTAATTAATCCGGTTATGAATTACCGGGCGGAAATTGGGGGAATGTATAGAATAGTTTGATTGGAATCCATCGACACAGATAAATTAATTCTTGAAATATCATGATGTGCAGCGAATGTGAGTGCGCAAAGTGATCGGCAGTGTATGGATTTACAAAGAGTAAAAACGAAACCTATAAAGATGTAGATTAGATTAGACTAGCAGGTAAACAGATATAGATAGGTTAAAGAGTAAATTCAGGAAAGCTGTAATTACAGGAACAGCGCTTCTAATGTGTAAACTGGGCTTCTAATGTGGAATGTTTACTTGAGTGCGTGGGACTAAAATACGTCTTGTTGAGCTTAGGTAGAGGGGAACATGCGATGAAAAACTGTTTATGTGACAGACGTTTGGACATATAGAAGCAAGATATTCTAGCAGCGGATGCCCCAAAACGCTGGTTCATGGCACAAATTAATAGTAGTCATGTGTGGGGATATACAAATTATACATTAGGAAGGATCACTCGGTGCACATTCAAAAACTGAAATGACTATTGTGTTAGTGCGCTCTAAGGCGATGTAGAAAAGACCCGAGTTCTCTTGAATTGCTAAGGGACTGAAATATTTAGAGCAAAATAAATGGGAGTGGAGAACTATTTCTGTCAACATAGAAACAACTCTTACACAATACCCTCAATATACAGTTTTAAGAGATAATAGACCTTTTCTTCATGAATGGGGAATATTTCTGGGACACGATCGGGCGTTTAGTGAAAGGGTAAGTGACTGGAGAAGTACATCTAGTAAGCTGGTTACGAGTAATCAGTGCGGAGTGTGTACTCGTTTGCAAATAAGTGGGCACGTTATAGGGTAAATGGGCATATCTTTGCAGTATGTAAACGTAGACGCTGGTTTGGAAACATTTTTCTGTGACTGTTTCGCGTCAGGTGCCGATAAAGCCGATGTCTTGAAGGAGAAAACATGTGATGCCTTACCTGGTAAAAAAAATATTAGAAATAATTAGCCTACAGATGTATCTTTTTCAGTCGTACATTATGGTCCCTTTTCCGCAGATTTGATGGGATGGAGTGACCGTCTTGGGTGAATACAGGTATTCGGAAAATTAGAATATCTTAATTTGTAGATTTTCAAATGGCTTAGAAACTTTTAGCCTAGCTATGTATTATGAAGTAATGCACATTATACGTACAATAGGGGGTCTTAAAAATTAAAAAAAATATTGAACATTGAAATATTGAAAATATTGAAGTTTATTAAAGCAATCAAGTCTGTAGCAAAAATCTTTCGTGTCGCATGAAGTATATTGTTCAAATTTCGAAATATATTTGTCAATATATTTAAATTTTATGCATTTGTATTTGGTATAAAACAATAAGTTAATAAACACACTTCGTTTAAAAGTACAGAAACCAGTTTTCCATAACGAAGGCAGAAGAAAACCACTTTGGAGGATGAGAGTTTAAGCTAATAATTTTACTCAAAAACCCTTCAAAGTTTCTTTAGAAAACTTCATCTGCCGGCCTGTATAGCCGAGGTTGCTGAAGCTGAAGGGCCTTAGCTGCCTCGGCTCGAAGGATCGCGCGTTCGAATCCCGCCTCGGGCATGGACGTTTGTGTGTGTACGTGTTGTCCCTACGTGTTGCTACTATAGTTCCTCAATCACAATCAAAACAATCACTACATGATCAAGTTGTTAAAAAGCGACCTTGAAAAATATTTTTAAAACGTTTATCTGATTGACGAGTTAGTGTTTTCTCAATCAACAGGGACTCATTTCTAAACTCATAAATCCTGTTCGTGTCACATCGTTCTAATATTTTTTTTTATTTCATAATCTTCTACCGGTCACCATTTTTAGTATCAACTATCGAGTTCTCATTTTTCTCCATTTTACCCTTAACTGGTGACTTGCGGTCACAAACCGATGAGGGAAAATAAATAGGTTCCTTTCCATCGTCTCATGTCGTAGAAGTTTTTGTTTGTAGTCTCTTTGTATCTTTTTCTAAACAATACTCTCTCGCGGGACAGGGAATCCAGTGACAACCGCTCATCTTTGCGGGTCACTTGAAGCTTCGGAAGGGTATCGCAGGCCGCACCCCATAGTGGAACTGAACATTTGGTACCACAGAGACGATGTGTAAACATGCTGGATGATCTTGGAGTGTGCGTTCCCAGTATTCTGCACTTAATTGTAGTTAATTAGTCGATAATAGAAATCGCTATCTCACAGACCGGTGTCTCATAGATCTTACGTCACCGGCAACGGATGTTGAAAGGCACGTTATCAGATAAAAGATAACTATTATGCAACGCAAAATAGTTTTGTGTTACGGATATTGAGCAATGAATTAATCAACAGGAACCAAATAATTATTTGGCTACTTAACGGAAAACTGAGTTCGGTATTCTGCATAAAAAATAGCGATTTCTTGAGGTAACTAGTAAACAAAACATCACTACATAGTTATTAAACTAAAAGCTTCTTTCGCAACGGAAATGCATAATTCAAGATGAGACGATTTTTTGTACTATCGCAATGTCATAGTGACTGTCAGAACCGGATTTCATACCACAGTTCTTTCGTGGACACTCGACCCCTCTTGACTCGGTCTCTTCAAGATGAATCTACGCAGATGACGTTACTCTTCTCTAGTGTTACAGTCTTGAAGACTAAATAAACCAACTGACCTTTTGATTCTACTCGGCATTTGCTTAAATACTCCTGATGATAATTGAATGTACAGAATCAGGTTGTAATATTAGAATATTTCGTTAAATTCATTTAGTGTTTAACTTGTGAAGCTTTATCCTAAAAGGGTGTAAAACGTACACTATTTTCTTTTCTCATGAGGGAAAAAAGAACTTTCGGTCGATATTCATGATATGCGTGTTCAGCACTGAAAAATAGATATTGTAGAATATTGTCAACAAAAGAAGATAGCTACTGACAGAAAACCTACACATGTCAATATACTTGAAAATTTCCAGGGATTAAAGTAGGACTTGCAGAGTAATATATGTGAAGGGTACCGATTGAGGAAGCACAGAATTCCATAATAAACGTAATTGGTACAAACCAGAACATGTATGAATTAATTTGTCGTATATTCGACCAAGCATGACATTTCTTTTCACTCCACAAATATCTCCTGAACAGAAATGAAATATTCTTACGTTTTCAAAAGACATTCGGGATGCATTCCAGATTTTGATGAAATAAGTTCAAAAGAAAGAAGAATTTGATATTGAAACATAGATTTTTTTCTATTTGTCAGATTTAAGAACGAAAATATTTAGTTTTTTAAACATTACTCATCTTCACATGAAGATATAAAATGTTCGTCATTGGATGTGAAATAAAATAAAAATTGGTAATGTGGAACATTTTCTTTTCTTCAAATCATTCGCCCGTAATTCCCACCATTACTTCCATCTATTGTCTTTCTCACGCACAACCTTGTGTTCACTATAACAGAAAAATTAATTTTTCAGCATTCTTAAAAAACTTTGTCCGCTTTTCAGATCTTGAATCTAGTTCATACAGTTCTGAAATAAACCGATTTTTTTCACGAAACCAACACCAAAATGCGGGGAAGCTACACTTTAAATATTGAAAAAATTGGTACCAATTAGATCGTATCTCAAATATATATTTGAACGCGATATCTAGCCTAGAATGATAGAGTACAAGACTGGAGAGAACGATACTGCAAATATCCTTTAAATCGGCCGACCTCTCGACTTGCACTGTGACAACACGAGCCCCATCCCTGACATGTTCTAAAGGTCAATGCACTTTCCATTAGAGCGTCGAAGGTGCTCGCAAGGGTCGCCGAGCGAGGGCTCGCTCCCACCGCCCGCCAGAGGGGGAGGGGGAGGGGGTGGAGAAGGGGGAGGGTGGAAAAGGGGTTGGAGGAGAAGGAGGGAGAGGAGAAGGAGGGGAGGAAAAGGGGAGGGGGAGGAGAAGGGGCGGATAAGGAGAAGGGGAAGGGGCGGATAAGGAGAAGGGGAAGGGGAGGAGAAGGAGAAGGAGAAGGGGAAGGGGAGGAGAAGGAGAAGGAGAAGGGGAAGGGGAGGAGAAGGAGAAGGAGAAGGGGAGGAGAAGGAGAAGGGGAAGGGAAGGGGAGGAGAAGGGGAAGGGAAGGAGAAGGGGAAGGGGAGGAGAAGGGGACGGGAAGGAGAAGGGGAAGGGGAGGAGAAGGGGACGGGAAGGAGAAGGGGAAGGGGAGGAGAAGGGGAAGGGAAGGAGAAGGGGAAGGGGAGGAGAAGGGGAAGGGGTGGAGAAGGGGAAGGGGAGGAGAAGGGGAAGGGGAGGAGAAGGGGAAGGGGAGGAGAAGGGGAAGGGGAGGAGAAGGGGAAGGGGAGGAGAAGGGGAAGGGGAGGAGAAGGGGAAGGGGAGGAGAAGGGGAAGGGGAGGAGAAGGGGAAGGGGAGGAGAAGGGGAAGGGGAGGAGAAGGGGAAGGGGAGGAGAAGGGGAAGGGGAGGAGAAGGGGAAGAGAAGGGGAAGGGGAGGAGAAGGGGAAGGGGAGGAGAAGGGGAAGGGGAGGAGAAGGGGAAGGGGGAGGGGAAGGGGGAGGGGGAGGGGGAGGGGGAGGGGGAGGGAAAGGGGGAGGGGGAGGGGAAGGGGGAGGGGAGGGGAAGGGGGAGGGGAAGGGGGAGGGGGAGGGGGAGGGGAAGGGGGAGGGGGGAGGGGGAGGGAAGCGCCGTCGCAGAGAGCACCGCGCACCGGTCGCCTTTAATTCCTGTGCAAGCCCTCGTACACATCGAACACCAGACTGGATGATCCCAAGCCATCACCATGCTTCTACCCGAGATTTCAACCTGGGCGCCCAGGTAACTCTGGACAGTCTCCCCCACACACAGGGGAGCGGCGACTCCAACGCGACCATCCGCCGGGCATTGAACCCGGGAGCTTTGGAAGGTCGGCGGGCGAGGCTTCTGGGGCTGGATCCGGCCTTTGGAGCGCGAAGCGGCGCCGCGGCGTGCCAGGGCGCACGCGCCGCTCGCGCCCGCCGCCCCGCCCCCTTCCGCCCCGCCCCCCGCCCCCTCCGCCTGGCTGGTCAAAGGAGCGAAAGGAGCGGCGGCGCAGCGACCGGAACGCGGCCGCCCTTCCGCGTCTTTCAGCCCCTCGCGCGCCGCCCCGCGCCGCCCCGCGCCGCCCCGCGCCGCCCCGCGCCGACCCGCGCCGCCCCGCGCCGCCCCGCTCGCTCGCTTTCTCCAGAATGTCCCGCTGCACGCGACCCGCTAATAAAAACCCACAAGCGACGGCCACTGACGACGAATTAGTATACCGTAAACCCGAAAGCGGCAACCTTGGATCGTTAGACAGGTTTAGTTAACAAGGTGGCGCTGGGGTAGCCTCTACAAATGTTGCTGAGTTTTCTTTAGGGGAATTTTTTCTCCCAGTGACCCGAGATATACAGATACACCAATATTGGTATCAATTTCATCAGTTGTCAACAGGAACTTAACTTTTGTATCCTGACAAATATTGAAAATTAAAATTCAATGTTAAGTATTTAAAAACAATATGCAGTGTTAGTGGAATGTTCCTTTAAAATTATAATTTGCACTGCTTTTAGAATTCTTAGTTCAATTTGCAATAAATTGAAGCAAGCTTTTTGTTGCCAATTAACAATTTAATTTCTCAATACGAAAATAATGCATTTGGTGGACTTCAAAAAGTTTGGGACATGTGGTCAGTTGCCTGCTGGTGTGAGTGTATCTAAATAGTGCAATACGGTGATTGAAAATAAGTGTGGTATAAATTGTTCATAGCAAACATTTACAAAAGTTTAAAGTTGGAGAAGATATGTTTACTTGAACAAGATTAGTTGGCAAACATTTTAGCGATTATATGATTAATTTAGTTTATTTTCACACACGCAAAAAAGTAGTACCTAAAGTTCAATTAGTGTATATACCGTTTGTGAAACATTAACGGCTATTGGAACTTCGCAGATCAATATATTTCAGAACAGAGATTCGGAAATTATTAAGAGACTAGCAAACAGATGGAGATACCGTACAGTGGAGTTTTGGGATGACATTGCGAGTTTTAAACGTTTCAGATATTTCATGCCAGTATATGTTAAACGAGTTATCTTTACCAGGCAGCCCCTCATTAACGTGTGTTTCGATAACTATTAGCCCCGACACATTCTGTGCGGTTTAAGATACCGAAATGCGGTTCTAAGTGTTCGATGATTTGCGCAGGGGCGTTTACAGGGCGCATCGATTTGTTTAGGAACCTTTCGCTCCTGGCGTATTTTAGGGAGAGTCAGTCACGCGGGGAGTCCCTGTTGGGGCCAGATCGGTCATGACGCATCGCTACTCGTCAGAAAGATGGCTGCAATGTATCTCGCGCCTCAAGCACTTGTTCAAATGTAACTACACGCTCACCGCTGAATTCGTTGGCAAGAGTTTTGAAACGATACAAATGAAGTAAAATAGTTTACGGTACCATTGAGGAATTGCAAGCTAATAACCCCTGAAATACACCTGTAGAGAATGTGTTAAAAAACCAACTTCTTTATCGAATCAGCATTTTCTTCGCCTTTCAAGCGCTTAAACTATTTCGAAATCTTAAACAGTTGATAAATTTGGAGGGGGCGGCGCGAGTTGTAGAATAATTCTAAGCAGGGTGTATACTAATGTTTCAGAATAAATATTAGCCATTTTTATGGTGTATATAAAGGGGTCGAAAATGGTAACTTTTAGCCAATGAATATGAAGTGGGAAATTTCATATAATCGAGTTATACGCAAGTGGGATTTGCACCTGATTTTCAGGCAACTTTGAATGCACATATGTTCGGCAGGTCACTTTCTGACACACAAGGATATCATATAAATGCCAAACATCAGTGCGTATGGGGCTGCCTACAAAGCAGAGGCAAATGCCACACGTATAAATTCTTGCAACTCCGTTTATACAATTTCCCACTATATGTTCATTGGCAAAAGCGATCATTTTCGAACCCTCAGCATGTCCTGTAAGTTCGTCATTTTTTATTTTGAGGCACCTGTGTAATAGGGAACTCTTTAGTAGTAGTTTACATCCGCTATCTGAAACATTTAGTCCCTTTATCCATTCCGCAATATATCTCCAACTCCACAGCCATTCCCTTGTTATCGTTTTATCAAAATGTAAGGAAACTGATTATTTAGTGAAAAAAGTCATAATCTTGGCGCAGGAAAAGAAGAAAGTGAAGACGTTAATGAAGCTCTTTCATATTTTTTTAAAAGAGAAAACTAAGAAATGAAGCAAAAATAAACACTCCCCGTTTTTTGAAATTTCTTATAATAATAAAAATGTATTAAACTAGTAATCAACTGCATAATCATGAAAAAGTTTGTTCAAGCGCTGGTTGCATATGACGATAAATACACAGTGATTACCCTCTGATCTTACAAAACGTACCGAAATATTAACACTGAGGAACTAGGCAAGTTATCTACATTCCTACCTTTATTATCTACATTGTTGAAGACACCTAGATAAAAACTTGAATTATACTGGATATCAAAATTTTCTCCGAATAGAATACAAGAGGTACGCATTCTGTCATCATGTAAAGTAAATATAATGCAACAAAAGGTGCAGGGAGGCAACGGTATACCGCTATGTCTCGGACTATAAGTTCAGTAATGAGAGGCTCTTCAGCGGGCCAAGCCTTTCCAAAAAGCAGTTATTAGCGCCTCATGTTCACCAGTTGGGACGTCTTACCAATCCCTTTCCCATTTAGATGAGAGGCGGTGGTGGCCTACTTTGGAGGTTACGAGGTAAATGGGTCACTGTAGAAAACTTAATATACAACTTTGAATGCATAAGTTACCTTATCTTAAATTTTCTTTTGAATTCTTGAATTTTCTTTGGAAAGTATGAAATAGTACTTTTTATTGTTTTTGCGCTGTGATTTTACTGAGTCATATATTCAGTTACTTATTGGACTGTGTTTCCGTCCGAGACAGTAACTGTCTCAATAAAAGTCTATTTCAATCTAAGTCAATTCATTCTTGCATCTCAAAATAATTTGATACAATTACTTAAAGTTTCAACCGTTAACATTTCTCCATATTTTTAAGGCTTTATTCCTATTCTCGGTTACTTCTACTTAAAACAGTTCGAAAATGAGGCGAAAATCACATTTTGATTATTTGATCAAACCAATGGAAGGACGGTTCCTTATAAAACCTCATTTTTATACCATTTCTACCAATGCTATGGAACACTTCTATATTCTTTCTTCGGACAATAGATTAATGATTGAACTTGTCAGGTATCCTAAGACCTACTACCTCTACATATGCAATTTTATCGTGAGCCATTTATGAAGAAAAATATCATTTGTAATATGTGGAAGAAAAAGAGGAAAGTTAATATGTAGAAGAAAACCTAAATGTTGACTTATAGGAAATATTCGTACTTAAAGGATAGCAGAGGGAGTAGATATTTCAACATGATTAATATAATAGTTTTTTAAAATATAACTAAAGAAGAATTGGAAATTGCAATCATGAGAAATAGCTATTGTGTATAAACAAAAATGCATAAAAATGTAACGTTTATTTTGTGACAATATACGTCTGTAAGGAATGTTCACATAAATTATCATATTCATGAATAACTAACGTAAGACTGAATGATGGGAAATCTACCCCATTCGGAAATAGAAGTTTGAGCCTCTCACTCCTGGATATCCTCACCTAGAACTGAAGATCTCCAGCCAAATACGATTTTATTTTAACCTTAATGTTTGAAAAACCAAAACTTTTTTCTACTTACTACTGATGTTGAACTTAAGTTGTATATCTTTGAAATTTAATGAGAAATTTATTTATACATATTATATTAAATATATTTTATTTATTTCACAATATTTTGAAAAGTGTTAATATTGTACATTCGGCATATTTATCGTTTTATAAAATAACGGTTTTAACATTAAAGTTTCACATTTTTATGAGTAGTATTTTATTAATTATTTGTGATCGCTTTTATTACATTGAAAAAATAGCTTTCGTTTATGCTTATTCGATTCATCTCAATATCAACTCTGTTTTACATACATTTACTGCAATGTGACAAAATATTGGATATCTTAAATGGGAAAACGTGGAAATCTGATTTGAAATAGAATTCTCTCTTCTCATCAAATAATTGTAGGAGTTTAATGGACACTTTACATTAATATTACACTTATTTATTAACCAACAGACTTGTTTGTTTCTCATAAGACAATTCGGAATGGAATAAAGGAAACTCTACAAGACATGATCTCAAAAGTCACATTGAAGGTTTCATGCACAATTGACTAAGGTTGTGAATAATATGAAAGGAACAATACTTCTATTTGGACAAACAAGAAGGGGGGCTACATCCATTTCTTAAGTTAAGTGGTGAAAATCTAGAAATGCAATAATACAGATTACTATGTGTAATCACTGGACAAAACACTTGCACTGTGTCTGACTATCAAATATTTCAGGTACTATGCTACAAATATTGAAATATATTTTGAACAAATAACAATCTCAAACTCTTCAGTAGACACCTGATGCACGTTTTTTTCACAACTAGGTAGGTTTCATTTGTTCCAGCTGTTGCTTTCAAATACTGAAATTTCTGTTTTCTTCTCTTTTATTACTCGAAATCAATTACTCTTTAAAGTTTGTGAGGTTGATTATGAAAACAATTACGTCTAGGAAATACTCTTGTACTCCTCATAACATAGCATTTGATTTCGTAGAAAATAATTGTAATGAACATGAGAATGAAGACTTCACATAGTAGGGACGAACCGGAAAGGATAATGTAAATTTCAATTAGTGTTTTATATCGTAACTTAAATGTTTGCTTCACGATTTTATGAATACACAAAATATTTACTCGCAAATATGTTTGAATTTTATCAATTCAGAAATTCAACTATTTACAAAAACTATTCAATGGTTTTATGAGGGCATTTACATTAAAAGAGATATATTGGGGAAATTCGCAGGGGCATTTCCACCGAGCGACGAGTCCACAGGGAGCCGGCGAGGTGGCGAGGCCTGGGGTCGCGAGCAGCTCCGGCTGGCAGGGGGCGTCGTAACGCGCGGCGTGGGAGGGAGCGGGGGGGGGCGACGGCGAATGACGTCACGACCCAACGAAAATACTCACAGCACATACAAAGCGGGTGGGATTGGTGCATGCTGCATTAGGGAGGTCTCAAGCGTTTCGTTTTCTGTCGCCTGTATTTCAAAATAAAATGCAGCCAGAGGTAATTGACGGTGGCCGGAGACGTCTGACGCGGCGTGCTGGGCCTGGGGGCGGGGTGAGGGGGCGGGGCGGGGCGGGGCGGGGGAGGGGGCGCGGGCGGGCAGCGCCGGCGCGGGGCGCGCGTTACCGTGAGGGGAACACGCGCAGCCCGGGGCCGCAGGGGCAGCAGCCGGACCCCGTCCGCTTGCGTTTGCGCCGCACACACCAGTCCTGGCCCATGGGGAACGCCTGGGCCGCGATCACACGGCGGCGCTCTCGGCTCTCCACTCCGCCCGAAAGCACTGCGATTGCGTCCGCGGGCTACGCGAGCGTCCCGAAGCGTCCGTTACGCACAGCGGGGGCTCCCCGTCGGCGGTGGCGGCGGCCGATCCATGCTGCGGGTGGGTGGGCGGGCGGGCGCTGGCGTCGCTGCTGCGTGCCGCGCGGGGGGCGGCAAGGGCGGCCCCGGGCCAGCAGCGCCTCTCGGGCGCGCCCCCGCCCTCAGGCGCGCCGCCCGCCCCCGCCCCCGCGCCCGTGCACCCGCCCGCGCCCGCTGCCCCGCCCCGCCCCGCGCTGCACCATCCACACCACACACACGGCGCCGCACGTCAAACGCCCATAACCTCACTCGGCCGCCCCCCCGACGCCGCCTGCCGGCTCCCGCGAGCGCTCGCTCACCCCCCGCCCCCGCCCGCCGCGCCGGCCACTCGCGCCGCCCCGCGTCACATACGCACTCGCACGCTCTTGATCGCGCACCCCGACGCCCGCGTCACACGCGCCCCGGCAACAGCGCGCACGCAGAACGCAGAGCGACCGACGCGCTCGCCGCCGGCATCGCACGACGGGCTCCACGGCAGGGGAAGAGGCTATTGATGCTGAATGGCGGCGCGCGCGGCTCCCCGGCAGCAGGTCGCCAGCGCTGGCTGGCGGCAATGGCCGACACTAGTCCCGAACGCGAGCGGCCTCTTACTTGGAGCACTCCCCTCCCCCCCCTCTGGCTCTCGCACCTGGACGCTCCCCCGCCCCCGGGGGGTGGGCGCCATATTGGAAGGCCAGCATCCCTACTGACAGATGACAGTCATGGACCGCACCCTATACAGCGTTGCTGCATCTCTTTCATTTCCCAGGGGGTTGTTCTGTGCTGAACGCGTATTCAGCTCGAAAATCAATACGCGCGCTCAAGTACATCTCTCGGTTCAAAAATCGGGTGCGTGTTCAGTTGTGGTTGTGAAGTCCAGAAATGTTTCCCGCCAATTGTGTAAAGCAGAAAACAACACACCGATGTTTCGAAAAAAACGTGGTCGAATGTTTTATTGGGCTGTATGGTATATACGTCGGTAGGTACAACGTATGTCTGAGAGAAAAATAGATTTAAAAAGTTTAGATAAAACTGAAATATAACTTTTGCATGAAATTGAATTTAATAATGCATCTGCGTAGGTCAATACATTTCTTTCCAATTAACAATCACTCTTTAAAATTGTGAGCAAAGTTGTCATTCAGAGCTGCATTTAAGTATCACGGATTACTGAAATGAAAGTACACGCAAAAGCTCTCGTAGTTCTAAACAAATGAAAGTTTCACCACAGAATCTTCCGCCGCGCCGTAATTAGGTTATGTTTTTATGTGAAATATAGGGCCTATGTACAGACCTACATTATCGTAAATTTACATTTTTCACAATGCCCTTTCTCGAGGAGAAAGTGCCGGTGATCAGAACACGACACGCACTTCATGATCATAGAGACAGTTTCCGGAGTCACAGAAACCACTCCCAACTCTCACCAAATTTATGCTATTTATTCCTCTTACGGGATAATCATACTAATTTAAAGAATGCTTTAATAATTCTATACGTGTTCTGGCCTCTTATTATTTATGATGAAAATATTTTACATTATTTTGAATTACTTTGGACACTGAAAAATAGTCAATGAACAAAAAATTAATATTATAAAGGCTACTTCAGAAGCAAAGTGTTCAAGAATTATTTTATAGAAAGGAAAAATTTGAAGTACGAATACATTAAAAAACATTAACGTTTAAAGACAAAGGTTTCAATGACTTCATTCCATTAAGTTATAAAGATCTAAGAATATTAAAACAGTAACAATTTATTATGAATTATGTTTACAAACAAGTTCTAAAAAGTTTATTGGTCTTAGTTCTTCGGGTATTAATTCTCTAAAATATAATCAATATATCCCTTTTATCAACTGGCAATTTAAAATTAAATTTTTTGTCAGTCTTCCTTCATTCAGGCCTCAATCAAACGTATGATCAATAATTTTAGGTAAACGTCTAAGGTATATTATTAGCGAAATATTTGCAAATAACTTGTATACTAAGTTAGAAAAATACTAAATATAATGAATTTCGCTAGGTATGTTACATTATTATTTCTACAAAAGTAAAGATTCGAATGAAAATGTTAATCTAAAGGAGTCAAATTACTTTTTAACACAACAGGCAAAATTAATTGAAGAAAACTGGCATAAGGTGGTTTGATAGCTCTCAAATTTGACGGAGTCCTTTTGATTTGAGGGAGCAGAAGTTTCCATGCCATAATGAACGAAGGCAGAGCATAGAGAAAAATAGAAGAAAGGGAAGTTCATCTGATAGCTATGCTAGGACAGATTCACAGATGGATAAGAAATTATCATAGGTAATACCACGAATGCTTTAGAAAATGTCGGAATAGTCAAAATAATTCGCTCTGGGAGGCAATTTTTAATTTTATCACGATTTATCGCAATAAAAACCCTAAGTAAAATAGATCTTGGAACAAATATCTGGAACGATTCACATTATGCGAGAAACATACATTGTACAAAACAGTATTACAGTAAATCCTAAGATGGAATCTACTGATTCTTTCAAAAAATTTCGTCTTGATAGGTTTTCCGCCTATTAGAGGGTTGTCAAAAATTCGCCATATAACTAACTATAGTATTTTCATTGATAATACCTCGAGTGCTTTGGAAATTGTCGATAAATCTCCGACACATCAAGCGAGGAGGGATCGCTATGTCGATGTACATTAAACAGCGTATGCACTATAACATAACCTGTGATTTTAACATACCCTTTCGTGTTTTATTTAATATTTGGCTTTATTTAGAACTCTGTCGGACATACTAATTTCACTCGAGTAATAGTCCTACTGAATACTACTCGTGCTTTGTAAATTCTTAGATTTATCGACAATTTCCAAAGCACCTACGACTTTTCCACGAGTGAAATGATATCCACCAGAGATCCAAATACGTCAAATATTGAAAATAACTGAAAGCTATGTTAACATCGAAGAGGTTATGTTACAGTACATACGCGGTTTATTGGACATGAGACATAGCAATCCATGTACAATACCGCCTCAGAAGATAGACGAGTCACAGTTTATTATTGGCCAGAAGGAAGAAGTGGTTAGAAAAATCGGATAGAAAATGCGATAAACGTTTTGAGATACACCGCCCAGATTGGGGCATTTTGTATGTATAGTTAAACACTATTGGTTTTAATTTCATGAGTGGAGTAGTCAATATAATTGTTAGTGAAATAAAATAATGAAAATAAAGAGTAATGTATCAATGAAAATATTACAAGAAATAAAGTCATCAGCAAAAAATTGGGAAATTATACCGCATGCATTTATTCCACATTTTACTAATAAATTTATCATTTGCACCATATTTACATAATAAAAATTTACTTTATCCTCATGGTTGAAGCGAGGTAGGTTGTCAAGTTTTATTGACATTGACCAGTACAAGGTTTTCCAACCCCTGTTGCAAATCTATCAACACAGGGTTGTCTCGAGAAGTAACCAATTCTTCTCGGTCATTAGATGCAATAATGTACTTTTGTAGCTTGATTTTTTCAGCTCTCGGGAAATAACAGCTACGTTCACCTCGCATTGTCAACACTTACAATGTCTTCAGCATCAGTTGACGTTTTCATCTCTACACAGGCTGGTAATGACTGAAATATTTTCATTGCTTTGATCTTTGGTGAATGCTTTGTTTGTAAATCTAACTGTTTTAAAACTTCTTCACAGAAAATGATGTAACTTTTCCCCATTGATGGATCCAATTAACTGCATTCAAACGATTAATCTGCTTTGTGAATTCTGAGACATTTGAACACGTTCCTAACTTGGCGACTGGCGCCTGTAAAACAAAATTTCTGAAATGCGACTTTAGAGTGTAAATGAGACTGGGTGATGGATGAAGTGCTGAGAGGGAAATTTACCTCATTTCACATTCGAAAATTCCATATTCCGATATTCATTTTTCATTTCTCTGTTAACATTTATCACCCATTCTTCCATTATTGATCCTGTTACTGTGGCCTTTTTGTTGTTTCTCCAAGTCACTAGTAGAGACGAACTATTTAAATTTCGGAACGCTCTTGGACAAGCGGATTTACCAATAACTAGTGGTTTTTGAAGCTCCCCGTTCATATTAACACAATATTAGACGCCCTTTGGACATATTTCCCCCGATATATTTGTCAACCCTTAGAGCTGAAATTATTGTGGGAAGACATCTGATGTAAATTCCTGTCTCATCTCCGTTAAATATGTCTTGATTGACCATAAATCGATTGATTACCGATTCCGGGCGCGTCAGCTGCTAAGATCATTAGTTCCGTAAGAGTGTGTTTTTATCGCGGGAGGTGGCGGTAACCATTCCCCACTGGATGGAAAAACCCGCCACCAACCTATGTCGGCTTGCGAGGATTTTCCCAACCAGGTATCTCCCATAAACGTTGCACAGTTTCAGCTTGGAAAAGCTCTGACCTCCCGGAAATTGTGATAGTGTAGTGCAGGCGAGTGTACGTGTGTGTATAAGGAGTGAGGATAGGACAAGGAAGAGGAAGGAAAGATCGCGCGCGATCCGTGGCTTGTTTGTTAGGGCACAGCTCCAGCATTCGCTTTGTGTTGATCGGAGAAACAACAGACAACTACTGATCGGAGAAGCCGACCGCTAGAATTGTCCCCCAGACAGCGACTGAATTCAACCTACCTGACAAGCAAGTGTCGAAAATCCTGCGTCGGGGTTAGAACCCTTGTTCCTTCCGGGCCGAGTCACTGCTGTGATATTAGTTACCACAGATCGAAGATTTTCCTTTCACTATCTCGTTCTGCACATGAACATTGTTAGCTTCACACACGCGATTGAAGACAATGCTACATCGTAAATTAGAAACTTTCTAACCATCCGTTAAAAGATTTAAAATTGTCATTTAGTCTCTACCAATGCTTCTATCTGAATAATATATCAAATATAGGCTTTTCCTTTGCCCGAGCAGGCACATATTGCTCAAACTGCGTTGTTTATCATCTCGTTCCCTGAGACTTTCACCACACGCTTCACTTCTCCCGACACACCTCTTCACTATTCGTTTCTCATTTTGTCTCACTAAGTATAATGTTATAAATTGGAGTTTTCCTCACTTTGAACTTTACGACTGAGTTTCCGGTTCATAGAGGTTCCGCCTTAGATGTAACTGTAGATAACTTGGAGATCAGTTATTATACTCCTGAATTATAATTTGTAATGTAAAATTTAATTTTTATTGTGAAAATGGGCAACTTTTAAACATGTAACAACTTTTATATTAAAAACCGTATTCATCTTACATTGCATTTTCAGTTCCCTTTCATCTCGGGGCGGCACAGTCACATCTTCGCGGCGACCAAGTTCCATTCGTCTTCCACACACACGGTATTTCAAAATTACTCATTCAACTAATTTAATTGTATTCCTAATGCGTATGTATTCTTATTCTGTTGCTAACGTATTCGTCCACGATCCTATTAAAGTTTACAAACAAAATATCCACTTCTCTAAGTACTAGCTCTGCCTCTCGAAGCCTTTCAATCACGACATAACTTCATCTGTTTTTCCTTTCCCTTTCCCAACGCCATGCGCATTGTGTATCAGCACGCTTGATTGGTTTACATTTCTCAGCGGGTGATTCAAACTTATGAAAGGATCTACTGTGCCCAAGAGGGATTTAGTAGCGTAGTATTTAGTTTCTTTGCTTTTACGAGTGAATTAGTATGTTTAATTATCTAAGAGCCCTCTAAGCTAAATTGAGATAGACTTGTTATTAGTTCATCTAGGTGAATATATTGTTTCCTTTTTTCACCATTTTATTTCTTAAATATTTTTACCGCGTAATAAGTAATATTTTATATTCTATCTCTTTGAAAATTTCATATCATGGCAGGATTCAATGACTCGACCATCCATATTAATGTCTCCTTGAAAAATATGAGAAGTCTACTTCAACAGGAAACAAGTACTATACTAAATTTGTGTTATCCAAAATCTTACTGGTGCGATACAAGTACACAGTCTGTTGATTACTCGCGTACCAGTGAGACAGGGAGGGCAAACGTCTCACCTCAACTGCTGCTTATGTTCCGAGTCTAGGCTTCTCGCCTAGTCGATAAATGGCTGTAGGGTATCGGAACTCTAACGCGTAAAGATGTCTCACATTTTAGTACGAATTTTAGTTAATAACAAGAATGTCGAGGTTGCTGGCATGATAAGAACTTACTAGAGCTTGGAAGCACTGCGCCCAGAGCAACTGTACGAGGTTTAAAAGTAAGGGTACAAATATACTATTGCTATGGAGTGGCGGTACGTCACTACATACCTGGCCCACGACAGACTTTGGGAGTAGTTACTTGACAGTTATTGGCACACATTTTGCTATATTATACACACACACACAATATTATATATATATATATATATATATATATATATATATATATATATATATAAATATAAAAATATTGTGCCCTTCCTCTAAACTACATTTCTCTTTAAGGCAAAGAAATGATTCATTAAAATGAAATAATACATCAGTCCGATTTCAAATTTTTAATTGAGAGTAAAATTTAAAAAAATTGAATCAAAAGTACCTTGATTTTGTAATCATGTTCACTTAAGAGTGATATAAAGTCATGGACTTTCTACTTCACGCTAGAAAGAATAGAACGTTAGAATGTCTGTTAAAAGCGCTCCGTCCATAAGCGAGAATTGTTAACTCATGTAAACTTGTTAATTTATTTCACATTATTGCTAAATACAATAAATAACGGAATTATTTAATAACTCAATAGAAAAGGAAACTATAAAAGAATTCGCCATTCAAAAATCCCTTACACTTAGTAAAGATGTTCATATAAAGGATTATTTAGTAAGAAAATGAACATCAAATAGTAATAAGTAGTGAAGTATAAACATAAGATTCTCGGTTATTTATTAGAAAAATCTGGCGAAGATATTTGCGCATGAAGCCATTATTCATCGCCTCGCGCTGCTTTAACTTGCGCATTTACACCTCTAGATTTTAGGGGAAAGTGAGTGCGGACGGCGCAGAGCGAAGGGCGCAGAGCGAAGGGCGCAGAGCGAAGGGCAGAGGGCGAAGGGCAGAGGGCGAAGGGCAGAGGGCGAAGGGCAGAGGGCGAAGGGCAGAGGGCGAAGGGCAGAGGGCGAAGGGCAGAGGGCGAAGGGCAGAGGGCGAAGGGCAGAGGGCGAAGGGCAGAGGGCGAAGGGCAGAGGGCGAAGGGCAGAGGGCGAAGGGCAGAGGGCGAAGGGCAGAGGGCGAAGGGCAGAGGGCGAAGGGCAGAGGGCGAAGGGCAGAGGGCGAAGGGCAGAGGGCGAAGGGCAGAGGGCGAAGGGCAGAGGGCGAAGAGCAGAGGGCGAAGGGCAGAGGGCAAAGGGCAGAGGGCGGAGGGCGGCCGGGAGCACAAGTGCTTCCCACTGCGCCCGTTTGAACTCCCGCCGTCCACCCGGCGGAGCGCATGTGGGCGGCAGGCGGCCGCGAGCGCGATCGATATGAGCAACTCGAACTGCCTCGCTGCGCGCCTCGCTCTCGCCTCGCTCTCGCCAGCCGCTTCCAAGGGCGCCTACGCGGACATTTCCTCTCCGTCGACCCGACGCGCTCCACATTTGCCTTTGTCATTGCAATTAAACTGCGGTGACACAAGATGTACTCCGTTGACATTTACCACTGCTTGGAGGAGAGTTCTAGCGGTCGGCTGCTCTGGTAGTTTTCCTTGGTTTCTCCGATCAATGCTAGATGAATGATGGAGCAGTACCCTCAGAAATGGGTCACAGACCGCGCGCAATCTATCCTTCCTCATTCGTGTATCTACCGCTTCCCTACATACCATCACACATTTACACACACTACCACACATGATCTCCCAATCTTGTGCCGGCTGGAGCGATGCCGCGCGGAGAGAAAACACCCAGCAGACTTTTAGATCGGCGTCGAATTTCATGTTCATGCGGTGTACACTTCTGGGACTAGTGGACGCACCCGGAATCGACATACGTTCACATTTCGAACAGCCTCCTCTTAGCAAGAGAATACACGTTTAAATGGAGCAGGATTTTGTGCAGTTTAAATAAAACTAGTTGAAATTTCATCTCATTTTAACGTAACCTAAAAGTATTCTCTTCAATGCTGTTCAGTGTGTTTCATGTCCACGTTCCGCAGTTTCACATTTACACCTCTATTTAAATGTTCTTCATAAGGTTAAAAATATTGAACCCGTTAAGAAGATCTGACCATATAAAAATATTATTATACACTTAAGAAAAAGCACCTCTGAAGTCTTATTTTACTCAATTCAAATTCGACGCAACGATGCTCCGCAGAGAGTATATATCACAGTATATGCACAGTGCATGCTTGCCATATTCTCCAATCAATTGAAAAGTTGATTACTAATCTCACTGTTTACAATTGTGCAAATGACGTTATGTTGGCCGACTACAAACAGGTCAAAGTAACAAGGACATTGTTTCTGGGATCAATGTGTGTGATTTTGAATATCAAGAAAGCCGACACTTAGAAAGGAGGTACGGCAAACCACTCATGCATGTATTTACTTTGACGTCCTCACTGCCTGCCGTCAAGGTCCTGGATACATTTTGGGTAGGTCAGAGAGAATGCAAGATTACTAAAAATCATAAAGGTGCCGACCACCTCTGAACTGTCTATCGTATTGCGAAATTGTACTGTGGTGGTGCAAGCAACGCTTATTTTAATAGATATATAATATTTCCAAAGATTTTGTGTGTGACACAAACCATTTGAAAGAAAGGGTGAATAATAAATGCAAGCACCAGTCCACAACATTTAGAAAATGTGTATAAAAAGTGACAATTTTTAAATCCCCAATCACATTCATTAAGGGAAATGCCCTTAAATCAAAAATAATACAGAGTGCCTTTCGCGTCTAAAATATCTGAGCATCAAATTATATTTATTTCTCTAATTCCAAATTATTTTGTATATCCTAAATTAACAAGTGGACTGGGATTTGTAAAATATCTGATAAATCACACGTTTCAAAATTTAATTGCCAAAGCAAAAATTGATTTAAATAACAGCGGGATTTTCAAAAAGTCTTGCAGATTTTAGTCCTCTAGAACTAATAGATTTTACCTGAACAGCCAACTATTGGAGATCTTACAATTAATATCACTCAAAATTTGAATGTGCCTGTATGCTCTTAACCCACTAATAACTTTTCATGAAGGAAAGTTACGCTATTATTTCGCCAATGAATTTGGTTTCGTGAGTGTCCGCGTGTACCAGATACTTGTACGAGTATAACATATTTCTCTGCATAGTCGCAAACCATTGTTCTAGAAAGGATATAATTGTGTATATAGATTTTCAGATTTGATGATAGATGGCATTTCATCTTTTGTTCTTGGAATCGAAGAATATTTTTCTATTATTTGTGTGTGCACTCGTACCCCGCAACATTTCATTTGCAGTCAGTCACCGAAAACATTTTTTCACTTTTTTCCGTGCTTTTTTAAACTATTTAATCCGCTTGGCTATATGAAAAACGTTTACTTCATGCAAATTTACCATTCATTAAGGGAAATACTCTTAAATCAAGATAATATAGAGCGTCTTTCGCGTCTAAAATATCTGAGCATCAAATTATATTTATTTCTCTAATTCCAAATTATATTGTTTATCCTAAATTAACAAGTGGACTAGGATTTGTAAAATATCTGATAAATCACACGTTTCAAAACCACCACCAAAAAGATCTCGAACTTTCTAGTTATAGGGTAAATGAACGTTTTGTAGCAAACTTGAAGCTGTAATGCTACTTATATTGCGAAAGGAGATTTTTTATACACCCAGATAAATATAACAAAATGGAGTGTTGAAATGACTTTTTAGTTTTTCGACAGTTTAAATTCTAATCTATGCTTTTTTGTGAGTAAAATTTTAAGTGTTTATGTGAACAGTTGTAAAGCGAAGTGTTCGTGGTACTACATTTTCTCTTCTTTACACCTATTCTAAATAACAATAAGGTTCCAAGAATAAGATTCCAGTCTATTAATATTCCAGTATATATTATTAACAAATTCAATTAATATTTTAAAATTGTAATCTAAAACTATTGAATAATCAGTTCTTGGATAAGTTCAATTTTTTTTCGTTTGTACAGGCAATATTGATCATAAAATTTTACAAAGAATACTTGAAGCGTGTCATTTAAACGAAAAAATCACTTTTGAGATGAATTCTTGGTGTTTTACCATATCTGGAAGAAAAGTAATTATCGCAACGAAATTGTCTAATACCTAGATAACCATTTCTTTACAAATCACATTTTACTTTTGCACTTCTCAAACTATAAGAATGTTTCACGCCTTTCTATTTTTCTAGCTGTGAAAGCCCAGAAATGATCCACAGCATATACAAAAATGCAGCAATTTAGTCAAAAGAAAGTATCAACGCATGAGGGTGTTCATAAGGCTGTTCAAGTTAATCTGTTAGACGACTTCGGATTGACTAATTCAACAATCTTGAAAAATTTCTCAGAGAATATTAAAGAAAATACACTAATTTTACATTGTTTGTCTTAATTGAATTTGAAGGCCATGTGAACAATTGTTGTTGCCGATTATATTTTCTTTTGTACTTTCTACGGATTGTTGATAATCAGGTAATGATACAATCTAATACTCAATACATCATTCATTGCAGAATTTCTTTATAACATTATTCATTATATCATTTCATTATTCATTTCGACATGTTAAAAATGTGTTGAATGTTCTATGAGAAAATTTGTTACATAATACGATATTATAGGCAGTAAAAATATTGTCGAAGATTTGAGACATCTCTTCTCAAAGTACTGTCAGATCTGGATGATTCCAAATCCTTCACAATATTCTACGACTTGAGACAACATACATATCTTTAATAGGAAAATTTGCTACACAGATTCCTTTGCTTCTTTTCTTCTAACAATATTCCATTTTCTTGTGCAGAGTTTTTGGATCATTAATTTACATCGCCGTCACGCATGAGACTATTCTTGTTATTTATTCATGACAAGTTATAGAGAATACGAATTTTCTAGGAACTTTGATTTATCTGAATACTTGAAGTAGAAAAGGAATGGCAAAAGATTGAAAACAATAACGAGAAATTACATGAAATATGTCCTTCGAAATTAATTTAATATGAAATTTGTGTTTAATAAACTTTTGTTTAAAAAATGCTTCCTTTTCTTAACTCATTTGAAAGAATATTCGAGAACATTTCTTGCTGAACCGCAATTTGAACTATCTGCATGATACCTGCGTATACGCCTTTACTTTCTCGGCATCATATTCTTATTATGTCTTACATTCTTTAAAATATTCAAGGAAGGAACGTTCCATTAATATTGCTGT
Organism: Gryllus longicercus; assembly: GCA_038098605.1. Taxonomy (NCBI): domain Eukaryota; kingdom Metazoa; phylum Arthropoda; class Insecta; order Orthoptera; family Gryllidae; genus Gryllus; species Gryllus longicercus. The sequence goes on along the minus strand of JAZDUA010000387.1, from coordinate 53,916 downwards.
TCTAGAAATTAAAACTTTTCTAAAGTTAGAAAAATTTCTTTTATTTAAAGTTTTCTTCACGCTACCTGCGATAGATGATATCTGACTCTAATATCAATAAGTGTTGTCAGATGGAATATTGTGTAATTAAGTGACTTATGTCCGACCACGGACAATTAAATTATTCATCAAGGGAGGGCAAGAGACTGCTAGACCTTCAAAGAATAAGCATGAATATGTATGACATTCACAGTAATGTGTATTTGAATAGTAACCGGACGTCGCTAATATGGATATTTTTCTCTGTTAATTTCAGATTTTATATCTTTTATTATTTTTGGTTTTTATTCTTATAAGCTTCGAAACTTCTGGATCATCCATTTATTTCATTTAATAATTTGAATCCACTGGATACACTGCTCTCCACTCCAATTCGAGGCGAGGAATTCCAATAAGAATCCATCGTAGCAGAGGACGTAGGATACTACTACTCCGAGAAATTCTCTTACATGAGCCCGACAGCCCGAGAGGAGTGAAGGCGCCCCATTATCAGCCTATTAGTGGTGAAAAGGTGGGAACAGCGCCGGCTCTCTCTGCACAAGTAATCGACGAGGACCCGGATCACGTTACGTTTTTTCATGCTGTTGATAAGAAAATTCTCCTGCGAGGTTTTCTCGTAATTTGTGAATTAAGGTTACAAGTAGCTGGGAAACAGCGAGATATAACACCAATATCGATAAAGAATATTTCAATGCAAATTATTTACTTCTATTAAGTCAGAATATCACGTTATTTGAAAAGGGTGTCAGCGAAGGTCGAATTGACGGGTCATACCTCCCCTCCCGAGTTCCGATGGGGCGTTCGCTGGGGTAAGGTCACACGCCAAGAAGTTCATTCCCCGACAAAAACTTTCTTATATATCATAGTAGGAAAATCCCCATTAACAGTAATCCCTGTTCATATTAAAAGGAAACAAATGATTTATGTGATACAATCTCTACCAATAATTTGCTACCACAAGTATTGAGGTGCACGACTTAGGACGTGTTGAGAAAGAACAGATAGAAAAATAAATAAATGTGAATTGAATTAGCAAATCTTAAAAAATTGAGTTGTATAATGATGCTCTAGTTTGACATAGGGAGAAATTTGGAAGAAAGTAGATTATAGAGAACTTGAATATAACTTTAATTGTAGGTATAGAAAATGAGTTATAATGTGTTATTGTTTCTTTTTTATGGGAAATAGTGTAGGTGTTTTTTACATTTTAAAATTTTTTGAAGCGATTTTATGTACTTTATGTATTTTGTTAAAAATTCGTGCGAAACAAAGTTGTACAAAAGAGAAATACAATCATTAAATTTCTTGGATTAAACTGAGAAATCTTAAAACTTTGCGCATGTACCATTAAGTGGATCGAAAACAATATCCTCATCAAACTGACTCCCATACATCAAGAATTTCATTAGCATATGAATGAATAAATAGATCTCAATACACAAATTCGATCAGAACGGCGGCCCATCGTGGAACTCGCACAATCAATTCCTAAATTTGATTAGAATTCTGCCAAACCACGATCCATTGCTGCCTAGCTTACTGCACTTTCCTCAATATTACAAAAATTCCTTGTCGATCAGTATTTTCATATTTTACAATCTCGCACATTTTACACCACGTGTGCGTAATTATTCTGCAAAATGCATAACTGATTTATTTATTATAATTCTACTTCCCTGAAATATTTGTACATACAATAGTGAACTTCAATTTCAGTCCTTTTGAACTGAATATACTTCTGATAAATACTAACTCAAAACTCTCTCACAATATGCCAGGAGGGAGGGAAGAGTGGCTAGGAACACCATTTAAAGTTCCGATTTAAAAAAATCCCAGACTATGTTTTTCCTTCTCGTTCGCCAAGACAAGAAAACATTTTGGAACCTGTATGATATTTTTCAGGAGTTAAAAACATGGGAAGACCCTTATTGGCATCATTAGGGCTACATAACTTTTAATAAATATAAAACTTTTACAATTTTTGTATAAAAATAGCTTCTACACTAGAAGTAAGAAGTTACATTTCACAAATTAGTTGTTTTAATAAAGTAAGAGACTAATTTTTCTGATAATATTTTGGATTTAATAAGAAAGGAAAGAAAACAACATCAACAAATCACTTATAAATGCACATGAATGTAAAAAGAAAGGAAAATAAAATGCTTATTCCATTATTGCAATTTCTTGTCTCAAACCATCACGTGAAATTAACTGAGCCGTCAATCTACGTTTTTTCCAAGAACTATTTGATGTTGCTGTATTTTATCTATTAATCTCAAACTTATTATATTCCTCTTCTAAGCTCAAACTCGCTCCAAATACCAAATTACGCGCTGCGAAAGCTACCGAATTGTACCCTCAGATGTCTTCCTAAAGGCACTAATTCAAGCTATGATTTGATTCAAACTGTAAATTTTATAGCGCCACGATGGCTTTTTGAGCAATATCCTTACGTCATCCTAAAAATATATAAAAATAAATTTGATGTCGGTTTCCGCAAATGCGATAATTACGGCATCTTTACAAATCGACTATTTTAATCGTTAGAAGTTTTGAAAATGCTATAAGTACACATTTAAATAGAAAACCTTTTCTACACTACTTAAAAATAATTTTATAAAAACTTCATTTGCTTAAAATGGGAAGGTAAATTGGAGACATTGCATTGGTGATACGACCACGTATTGTCGTCCACTTCATTTAATTTCTTAGAGGTTACAGTATGTTATGTAGTTGGAATTAGTGTAGTATCATTTGTAGTGAAGTGAATAAATTATTTTTGCAATTTTCGGAAAATCAGAATTTTCATGGAAAATGAGATCTGCATTATTCTCTTAAACGTGTTTCAGAATATCTATCAACACAATTTAAAAACGATGGACCTATTTTTTTTGAAAATTATGAAGGTGTCCTAGGTGCTTCGTGTAAAGAAACCCCCCAAAATTAAATTTCAAATTCAAGGAGCTTTGACATCAGCCACATTGATCGAAGAATATCAATTTTGAAGAAAATCGGCTGAACGGTTTATCCGCTAGCGTTGTTCACAGTCGGACGAACTGACAAATGTTTGGTCGTTAATAGACTTTTCAGTATCATGGGCTACAAAACATGTCTTCTGGCTACACCGCGTATTAAGGAATTTTTTTCTAAACTTAGCAACTGGATTTATCCACATTTTCGTTATCTGTAATAAGAGATTTTCTGCCAAAAATTCGCCATTTTTCCGCGCAACATTACGTAACTTTCTCTTCTTAAAAAGTTCCTTCTTATTGACGAGAAAGTAAAAATTGAAGATTTTCATACGACCGCTAGTTGTGTTCAGTTGGTTGCAATGGTTTACGTTCTTAGCGACTGCAAAACTCATCGGTGCGCCGATTTGGTAAGTACGCCAACATACGCCACGGAAGTGCTTTAATTTTATTTACTTGCGACTGCTGTCGAGTGTTAAGTATGAAATTATCCGGATACAGTTCATGTTTAGTGATAAGAAGTAACGTTTATTTCACTCTGAAGTTAATGTATACATTAATAACAATATAAAACACAGGTTCGCTGTCGGCATTAATTGTTTTCCGGGTCTATAGGTATTTGATGTCACCTGTAATTGTTTTCCTGTATTTATTGTTTCAGGGATAACTAAAAGCAGACTTTTTCCTTCAAAAATCCTTACGTCGTTCCATGCTCCAACGGATCGAGTGATAACTTAATTATAATATAGAAAGAAAAGCTAAATGCAGATTTTATCCAGTCCCTTGTGAAGTGGTTTCTTTTAGGGAATGTAAAGCGTGATAGAATTTCAATTTTTAGCATTGGTTCTAAAAGTGAGACTATGATCAAGGGTACATGTAAATATTAGACAAAAGAAAACTAAATACTTTCGTCCGATCGCATCAGCTACTACTGAATTCAAAGTAACAGTTCACTGAATGCTATAATTAAAATGAAAGACATGACGGCTGTCTAAAATATAGTGTATGACACGGAGTAAATTGATTTTATTTTGTTTGAAAGATTTCACGATTCGTCCTATCGGCCTCCAATCGCAACATTTCCAACTCGTAAAATATAATGCTACCTTTACCACTCGTATCATAGGGGACTATTACATGATACTCGAATGCATTGTTCTTGCTTATTGACCGCAGTATGAAGATTCATTAGTTAATTCCTCAAAATTCATGAACTGTGATTGGCTGATTGATTTACGATTCCGGCATCGTCAAGCAGCAAGGTCACACGTCCCGTAAGTGTAGTACAGGTTTTTATCCCGTGAGGTGGCGGCGATCTGCCCCCTTTGGATGGCGTTATCCGGCGCTGACCTATCCGTCGCCATGCGGGGTTTTCCCCAACCAGGTATTTCCCATCAGTGAGTTTTCGTTCCATCAGGACAAGCTCTTAAGTTCCCGAGTTGTGTGGTAGTGTAGTGCATGCATGTGTTAGAGGTGAGAATAGGAAAAGGAAGGGGAAGGAAAGATCACGCGCGTTGTTAACGGCTTTCTCTGTATGCTCGGAAATTATAAATAAAAAACTTTTACAGAAGTAACTTGTTTTGGTCAAAAGAAGTAGTGCACGCGTCTGTGTAAACATCATTACTTCACTAATCTATCATACCATTTCTAATTTCTTGTGCATTTAAACTGTTAAAAATTACTGCACGGTATCAACGTGTTCTGCACGACGCTGCCGTCTTGCACATACTTCCACCTTATCTTGCAGAGCAGCCCGGCAAATTGCGGATCCGAGGGAGATAAGTCTGGAAGGAATATATCGCCTGTTCGCACGGTACACAATACATTTCGCATTCGCCTTTCATGCATCTTATTTATGGAATTATTTTGTTGCGAATGTGGCATTATATTCCTTTCTATATCCATTCTCGAATGAAGTACTGATTTGCGATTTCTCGTAGATCGTTTTAACCTTGATTTACACGGAGACGTTTGGAAAGACATTGCAGGAATTGGTGGTTGATTGAGTAATTGGTTGATTGAGTAATTGGTTGATTGAGTAATTGGTTGATTGATTCCAGGCCATTAGTCCCGTAAGTATAGCGCGCATGAGAGGTGGCGGTGATCTAGCGCGGTATGGCCAGATCCGGCGCTGAAATACGTCGGCTGGCGAGTATTTTCCCCAACCAGGTATCTCCCACCAGCGCGGTACAGCTCCAGCCAGGACAAGCTCTAAAACTCACGACTGGTCTCCCCGACATGTATGGGAGTGTAGTGCACGTGAGTGTGTGTGACAGTAAGGGGGGGTGAGAAAGCACAAGGTAAGTGAAGGGAAGATCGTGCACTGCCCGTGGCCCGTTTGTTAGAGTACTGCTCCGGCAAGCACCTGTTGATCGAAGAAACCACGGAAAACTACCGGTCAAAGGAGGTGGCCGCTACAATTTTCTTCAGACAACGGCTGAATTCGACGTAGCTAGTGCTGGAAGTTCTGCCACCGCCGGAACTCAAACCCCAAGACCCGGTCAGAGGCACTGCGTGAAGGTTCTCTGTTTTCATGAACTGGTCTAGAATACAGACGCTTTTAAAAGTAGAAGTGAAGAATTCCTTACACGCACTGTACGAGGAGGAGGAGGAAAGAGGAAGATTGAGGAGATATAGAAGCAGAAGGATAAGCAGAAGTACTAGACTAAGGATGAGTAGAAGTAGAAGAAGGGAAGGAGAATAACAAGAAAAAGAAAAAACAGAAAAAAGAAAGAAAAAAGTTTAACAGCGTATTTTTTTAGAGTGTGTATTCACGGAACGGGTCATGAATTCTGCTCACAGTTAGGAATCAGATATTAAATTATATATAACATACCTCACCGGGCTTTCTGAGGAGTAATTTAGAAAAAACTGCTGTAAAATTCATCGCAAACAGAAGTGGCTCTCTGTGTAGGAGTAACACCACCACCACCTGGACTTAATAAAACAGCTTTATCTTATCACCGCCAACATCTCTACAATCGACAACGATTAGTTTCTAGAATATCGATGCCACATTGTTACGATATTTCTATTAAGCTTTGCAGATTGCTTAAAAAGAAATGCATCCATACATTGGGAATACAAATTAAGAAAAAATAAAAACGCGAGAAAATAAAAACAAAATTAATCTGGGCATTTTCAATAGTAAATTATATTTAAAATTGAATTAATGATTTTTCATATCATTCATTCAATTTATCTTGTGGCCCGTAATTGGTTTGAAACCTGTATATATTTCATTATGAAATATATATAAGTGTCACTCCAACTAAGGACCATAAGAAAAAAAATTGAGCGGTTTTTGAGAAAAAATATTACATTTCAATCCGAAATAACGCAAAAACTACTCGTTTTCCAAATAAAATGTAGATGACCTTCTTTTAAAGAGCTAATTATGTACAACAGACTTCGAGACAAAAATCTCTATCTCGAATTTTGAAGTTTAAAAAAATATTTTTTCCAACTTTCAAAAAATCAGGGTTATCAAGGAACCACAAGCATGCACCACTCTCTTCATCGTCCATCAGAGTATCCAACAACAAAATTTAATAAAAAATCTTGGAACCATTTTTCTGTAAATTTTAAAAATTTGCCAGGGGCTTCATGTAAAGTACTCCCCAAAATTAAAATATCAATTTTAAATGGCAGAGTCCGCGATATCAGCGAGAACGATTGGAGAGTATCAATTTTGGAAAAAAGCGGCAGAACGGTTTATGCGCTAACGTTGAGCACAGACGGTCGGAAGAACGTTTTGCCGTCAATCGATTTTTCGGTATCAAGATCCAACAAAACATGGGTTCTGGCTACACCACGAGTTATAGGATTTTTTTATCTAAAATTAGAAACAGGGTTTATCCACAACCTACAGGTATGCTGGCGGAATATTTCTCTTTCAATGTACCTCCGCAACACCCCCCCCCAACCTGGGACAGGCTCCAAGCTCTTAACTGGTCTCCCTTAATGTGCGCATGTGTGCGTGTGTACATTGGGGTGAGGACAGAATAAGGAAGAGGAATAAAATATCGCGCTCGGTCCGTGGCCCGTTTGTTAGGGAACTGTTTCAGCCTTTACCTGAAATTGATCGGAGAAACCATGGAAAACTACCCATCAAAAATGAGTTGTAACCATAAGTGGAGTTAGAAATGTCGTTGAAGACTTTCTATCTAGATGAGAAAAAATATCTTTATTAAGTCAGATGAATATCATAAACTAGCGTACCCGTGTGGGTACTCACTTATGTTAAACGTTATGTAGTAGGAGAGGATGAATTGTTACTGGAGCCGATTTCTGTAGACCTTAAACTCTATAAAACAATAGAAGTATTGGTATTGGTAAGTTCAGGGAAGGTTGACAAAACGTGTGATTTCGTACAAAAAAGAAAAAAGAAAAAAAAGAGTACAAAAATAACGCACGTTTCACGAGTTCGATTTCTGTTAATGTTTCATCCAATTTTAAGTTAGCAGACAAAAGATGCAGTTACAGACAAAAGATCCGGTCTTTATTCATAACTGTTACTAAGATCACAAAGTGATTCGTACAACGAGGAATGGGACGCTCTGGAAAGGTATCCTCACCGTAACTTTCGTCCATGGCTCATGGTGAAGTATAAGCGTCCTACACTAGTTGTGTGCTACACATTTCTCATTTTTGTAATAATTTCAAAGATTAAATACTAAAGGCATTTATCATCAACATCCTTTTCTATGAAAGTAATATTTATATTAATTAAATACTGATGTAACAAACTTCGATATCTTTCATTGTTTCTGATTGATGCAATTTCAATACTCTATATATTCAGCCTTCAGCGTTAGCGGTGATAAGTTGGGGTGAGCAAACTGAGAAAAACTTTTTGTGCGGTCCTGTTGCTTTTAGTAAGAACCAGGGCTGTACAAATAAAAGTTTCAAACGCAAATACTACCGATGTATATTTTTTAAATCAGGTGCTATTTTCGGGTAGATAAGTCTTTGCATACGAACGACAGGGTTTTGTGAGTTTGAAACTGATCTTTTTATTTATGAGAGGGGAAAATGGATTTTACACGAAACTCCTACGATAATTCCGAAATTATTTTCCTCTAAAATTCTCTCCAAATGTTCACGAATTTGGGCTCCAAATACGAAATTTTTTTTATAAATACTGTGAAAATTAGATTTTTGTTAAAATATTGAAAATTCCGAAAATTGCGTAGTTCAATTGTTTTGAACCTTTCTTTCATCTCCGTTATTCAAGATATTGTTGAATATGAAATTTATTCAATATGAAATTCAAAAATAATTTAAGATATATTTTTTAATTAGTGATTTTTTAGTAGTTTGAGGAAAAATGTGACAAATTTTCATGTAATTTTAAACTTTTTATGTATTTTTCTTCAAATTCCATCTCCGGTAATCAGTTCACAGTATTTACAAAAAACATTTTTACAATAAAATGTCTAATAAATCAGGATAACTTATTTGTTGTTCGATCAAACATTGCTGCTGAAATATGGCAAGGTGTGTTGTGTTTATTTTCAACTGAATTCTACACACTTTCCACAAAGAACAACGCTGATCATTCACACAAAATCGTACAGATTGCAGCTCGGGCTAATCTCTCTCGAGAGCTCTGGGAAATTCTGAGATCCCGTAAGCGTATTTCAAGAGAGACTTTTCCTTCATTTAATGTAATTATTTTATTTATGATAAATGACAAACTTTATAATACAAAGACAGGTATTTCAATATTTTGTTAAAAGTCTAATGACAGTTAATGAACCAGCATATAAAACTGACATATATTGTGGCACTATGAACCTTTCAAAAAAGAACGAGAAGCAAGTAGAACTTGAAATGATATTGGTTTCCTTGCACAATGAACGCTTGCCAGCCTCATGGAAACTGAACGTTATGAACCGCCTCGCTCGTCTATTCTGTTCGCAAGTACTGATCTTGAAATATTTCTTTTATAAAGTATAAAATAATTCAGTATCTCGTTTTCACTCTCATTTCAACCGTTTAACATCGTAAGTTTTAACAAGTATCCTTTAAAATTCATTTCATCATAATCCATGTTCTACCCGTTTAATTGTAGCACGTGTACAATTGTTTTCTATATTATGAAAGAACACACACATGGTATTGTTCGATGTGATTAAACAAGTTCTATATTCACGGTATCAATTATCATTATCATCAGATCCAAACAAACACTCAAACGTTTGTTTCCGTGGACATGAACGAACTCTGATGGGAAATGAAGGAAAAACCTGTCACTCTTCTCAGCAACATTTCTTCATAAATCATCTTGTTCAGCAGCAAGTTTCAGTCGAAAATTTTATATTTTTCACATCTTAGCAATATTTGTCAATATTAGTTTTGACAAGGCGAAGAAAGGCATCATAAAAATCGTGAATTATTTTGAGATATTTTTCTTCTCGTCTGATATTTTCCTCTTCAGAAGTGATTCGAGGTCATTTGACAAAAAATAAAAAAACTGATCTCCAACGAGGTATCTTGTCTTAAATAACTGATAACTAAATCGTTGATGAATGCTGAACTGAGATCCAATGACGTCTTGCCGAAACACTCACCCCACAGCACCGTCTGCTCAGCGCGCACGTCAATTTCTCCATCCGTACTCACCTGAAAAGAAAAACAGAAAAATTATAGAATGTGAATAATACTCACTAGTTTAAACATTTATGCAAAAGTAAAGTATACGTATTTACAATAATTTTATTGTTTAATACACGAAAGCAATTTTGATGTTACATAATTAAAGTGTCGTTCTGCAATAATGCCAAAAAGTACTTGTTTTTTATAAAAAAATCTATTTAAAAATTGTAACGTACTTAGCAGTACATCAATTAAAACCATATTGCTTTTCATCCAGAAACACCTCAGTATCTATTTTTGGAATTCATCGAACATCTGAAACCTAATCTTATATCTTACGCCACGAATTCCATCCAGCTCTCAACGCAACAGTCGCTCAAAGTACGAGACAACGAAAGCTTAGCACAAAGCCCGTCGGCAGAAAGGTGAAGGGCGAGCTGAAAGGGCGGGGCGATCGGAGCAATGGCCCAGAAAGAAATGAAGAGAGCGCCGATCCGAGCGCCGTGCCATGAAGTTTATTAGAAAAAGTACTCCACATCTTAAGGGCGCGCAAAGCGAGTGGGCCCGGGGGGGGGGAGGGCAGGCGGCGGGCATCGGGCCCAGGCCCAGGCCCAGGGCAGGAGGCCGGGGCACCGGGCCGGGCCCCGCCGCCCCCGCCCCCGCCGCAGCCCGCGCCGCGCCGCGCCGCGCCGCGCCGCGCCGGTCGATGTCCGCCCCCGCGCATGCGCCCCTGCCTCGTCTCGCCGCCCCGCCCCCGCCCCCGGCCCCGCCCCCTTCGCACCGCATCTCCGCAGCCTCCCCGACGCCGCGCGCGTGAAAGCTTTCGACGCAGCTGCTGACGCGCTGAAAGCGCACGCACCACTTGCGGTCGGGTGCACGAGGCGCCGCCCGACGCGGGCGACGAGCCGCCGCAACGCCGCCTAAAACAGCGCGCTTGCGACTCTGAACGACGCAAAAAAGGGGGCGACACTCGAGATTACTTTGGGGCGGAGATCCGGGCTTTTATACTACAACAATCTGCGAAAAGTTGTACGAGGATTTTATCTTGTGAAGAAGGAATTAGAACGCACTCACTACGGGGATTCAAACTGCGAGAATGATAATGTATACACGTAGTGCGTTTAATGTTATACGTAAAGACTGCCAAAAAAGCAACAACATGCAATTAAATTTCACACGGGACAAATGGAAATCCAGAATATTGGTTGACGCATTCAGATTTTAAACAACACACTTATACCGTATGTCACTCCAGATACGAAAATACAGTTTTGGAAGTCAATCATATTTAGTCGTTCAATAACCTCTGAAGAGTATTCAAAAATAACGTAATCAAAACAAGAAGAGAGTCCCATCTCTTAGACACAAAAATATTGATGCTGTTACTATTCTTATGGCTTACGATTCAGTAACTGACTTTCACAGTTATGATAGCTATAACATTATTTCCTGTGTTCCTGTGATTCTTTTGTGTAGTTGAGTAAATCAAGCAAGCCAGAAATCTAGGGGTTTTGTGTATTATAACTTCCGGTCTACAGATTATACTGACAAAACGAATTTTTGCATAGAACATCTCCCTAACCAATAAATTAAAAGCCGACTATAAAATAGGGTGCTATTGGAACGATATTTGGCAGTACATTAATGTCAGTTTACAAAAAATGAGCTCGACAACAATAGAACATATTGCACTCTTTAAAAGTAAGTAACTTTTGACACCGCGAAGTTAACTTTTGGAACGATGAAGCTTATGTCATTCGATAATCAAAGTGTAGAAGGTGGTGGTCTCAAAACAGCATTTTAGACCGTGTGTGCTTTTCCAACCTCTAACAAAATTGACAACTTTTTTTATTTTAGAAAATAAGTTTTTCTCAGAAGTGAAACATATTTTTACCGACTTTTAAAATGAATTACTGGTTCTCTGACAGTTTATATTTTACTTGAATTTCCAGATCTGTTCATAACCTTTACACACACACACATTGACATACACACTTACATACATACAAGGAGTCAAAGTTGATCAGAAACTGAAACCCACACAAAGCCAAAGCCGTTCACGAACACACAAGGCCAAAGATGTACAAAATCACAAACATACAAAGTCAAAGCCGAGCAGAAAAAACACACACACCTACAAAGTCAATGCCGTACACAAACGCACACAGATAATGCCAAATCGGTATACACGCACACAAAGCCACACACACACACACACACACACACACACACACACACACACACATACCAAGCTTAAACAGTACATGCGCACATAAATCTAAAACCGTATACAGGAACACCTACAATAACGTTCTGACACACACACACACACACACACACACAAATTCATACGTACAGAAACACAAAGAAATAAAGAAACAAGACCGAATACGTACAGAATCACACACACACACACACACATTCAAGGGACACAAACATCCTGGGGAAAACGTCTTCCAAAGTGGCGGTAAAAAGCTACTTTTTTTTGTGAGAAATGGTTCAAAATTTCAAAAAACGAAAGTCGGCGCGAACCTGAAAAGGCAACCAAATTCAGACTATTTTGTGATGAAAGATGAGTGAGAAACACCCCCACACAATGTTAAAGCCATAGACAATTGTACCAACTCACATACAATATACCTAAGTAATGTACGCAGGCAAGCGTATGTTTTAGATATCAACCTTGAGCTCCGAGATTTGTGCTCAAATATCAATCCTATCCCGAAGACAACGTGAATCTAACATATTCTTCTACGTAAGAGATTAACGGATTGTCTGACGAGATTCCCATCTTTTGGAAATAGAGGTTTTGGGTTAAACACCAAGGTAAGAACACTCGAGACCATTCAGGTGAAGTGTTCTGGATGAGTTCACTGAACAGGAAGTCCTAGTAATTTGATTACAACCCCCGCAAATCCACACAAACACTAACACGAATTTCCAAGGTCAGGGATCTACGTAGAACTGTGAACAAATTCCTGAGACCAACCCAGTACTTAACTACTGGATTTACTCTGTGTATAGTGAAAGTGTGAACACTCAAGAGTTGCACATTTCTAAAAATATATGCATTACTGAAGATGAAATTTATTAGGAAAGAGACTGGAATTGCTGAAGGGGAATGAAACTTGGAGATACTAATGTAAATTATTCAAAATGTGCCTTTCTGTTACGATGCAGGTCCCATTTTATTTGTTTCATGCGCGTGTGAAGCAATATCAGTTCAGTATTTTGTAAAGAAATTTAAGCACATCCCGACCATGAGAAACTTCCATTCCAAACCAGCATTGCGCCTGTAGGGTTATGCAACTAATCTTGCATGCATCCATGGATGCTTACCGCGTTGCATTTCCCCTGACATTTGGCATATCATGTATTTACGACTTTTCAATGTGATGCAATGACTTGCGTGAGGTAGACTCCATCTCTTTCATATAAATTAGGACTCATTGCAACCAGGATTAATCCTTAATTAAAGATAAAATATCAAAATCTATTTTCAGGAAGTGAAAATTCTGGGCGCATCAATTAGTCTCGTAGGTTGTGCACATTATATCCCGGGAAGTGGCATTTCTTATTGACCACTGGAACGTGAGATCTTGTGCCAACTAAGCAACTGTCTTTCCCTACTGCAGGTATTTCCCCCTGCGAGGCACCGCCCTAGCCAGAACAATGTTCCAGGCTATTCTCCCGAAACACGTGCTAGTGCAGTGCAGGTGTATGAAAGGGGAGTATGAGAGAACGAGGATGAGGAAGAAACCATCAGGAGCAAGTTCATGGTCCATTTGTTACTGTACTGCTACAGTATTCGCCTAGTACCGATCGGAGAAACTATACAAGATTAACGCTCAGAGCTGGCAGCTGCTATAATTGGGTTCGTAGGCTCCCGCGACCGGAGTCAATGCATTCTTGGCTATCCGGGATGAGCTGCGTCTCGGTCAATTGTGCTGACGTTCCGGCCATCTTCAGATCTATACTGCTCTGAATATATATATGCGCTATACTTCCTGCAGTAGTATAGCTCTGAAGAAGGCCACAGCAAGATGTCCAAAACGTCAGCACAATTGACACAGACGCGGCTCATCCCGGATAGCCAAGAATGCAGCTGCTATACTTCTTCTCCAGACGATGGTTCCATTCGATCCATTAGTGATTTCTCAACTGTTTCTTTGCGAGAGGTGGCGGTGATACTCCTCCGCTGCATGGGGAGATCCCGCGCCGACATACGGGCTTATCTCCGAACGGGTATCTCCCACCAGCGGGGCACCGCCTCATTCGGGACAAGGCTTAAGATCCCGATTGGTGTCCCGATATATGTGGTGGTGTAATGCTTGAAAATGCGTGTGTAAGTAAGAGGTAAAGATAGAACAAGGAATGGGAAAGAAAGATCGCGTGCGGTCCGGTTCGGTCCCATTTGTCAGGGTACTGCTCCGGCATTCGTCTGGTCTTGCTCGGAGACACCACGGAGAAACATCGACCAGAGGCACCGGCCGCGGCCGCTAGAATTCTCCGCCAAACAGCTGAATTCGACCCAGATCTCTAGATAGCGTCGAAAATCCTGCCGCCGCGGCGCAGTCGAGAATCGAACCCTGAGACTTTCCTTCACTGCAGTGATATCAGTTGATGCCCTGCACCACCTAACGCGAGGGTTCCATTCGACTCCTCTATTTAGCTGGCGGTGAAAATCGGCCACCGTTGGGACGTGACACGTCAACGAAGCTACAGGGGTAACGGTATTGTCGACAAGCTAATGCTGCCGATATACTAGGAAGTAAACGCAAGTGTAAAACATCTTAGCAGGCGAGGCCTCCTTCGTAGGCTTCTTTTTCCGAACGAAACCTTACGCATTTTAACTGAACGCAGAAAAAATATCAATTTTTCCGTGCATTGGGGCGAAGCGAGTCAGAGAGATGACATATTCTGATGGGACAGATCGAAGATATTTACATAACTCCTTATCGGTAATTATCGGTTGCATAACTACATAACTTCTTATCGGTTGCCGATGATGAAATAAGTTTTTACTACAAAAATGAACTTACATTAATGTTTTAATTGAAGTCTTTTCATAATATTTCTTTATCATATACTAGAAGTGTGTGAGAATTCAACTAAATCTTTCGCTGATCAAACAAAACAATTGCTAGAAAGCTTGGACGAAAACGTTCCACAACAATTGGGCAGCATATTTCTTTTCTTTGAATACACATGCAAAACCTATATTATTATTATATTATTATTATATTATTATTATTATTATTATTATTATTATTCACGTCATTCATTGGGTTTATGCTTTGATGAGGTAGTTAAGAGCCTTTACCAAATCATCTCCTTTTTCCAAAGCATTGCATGATTGAAACTACCTGGGCCTAAATCCTTGTCACTTGTGTTTCGAATGTGTTGTCGCGCAAGGCCTGACTTTCTGCTGACTACAGGTCCGAGAAGACCTCAAATGTTTTAGTATCTAAATTCTAGAGTATGGTTCAAGATACACTCTATTGGGGTGTACACGGTCGCGGACTTCGATTGGAAGAATTCCAATCGAAACCTAGTTGTTTAATGTCACGTGAAATCCTTGTGTTTCTGTGAATTCAATTGGAGTTTGTACTTCCGGGTTTACTCGAGAATTCAGCAAGCAATATCAAAAAACCAATATAGTGTACAATACATTGACGGTGAATGCGTTATAAGGTGAATAAAAGCCCTTAAGGTATATTATGACAAAATTTAAACAAACCATGTTATCACCATATATAAAGTAAAATGAGAGGTATAGAGAACAATATATGAAAATGTAGCAGTATACTGCTAGAATGGATTCATACTATTCATTTACATTGGTCAAATTGTTGACTGCCTTTTGTATCTCCAAATGAATTGAAACGACATAATGATGCAGTTGACAATGTCGATGAGCGATTTGAAATTAAAGTCTGCATGTTATTAAAAACTGCAAGATAAGCTTATAATAAAAATGTACGACAATGAACAAATTAATTTTTTATTACGGTCATATTAACCTCTTATTTTAAAAAATAACATTTCAATTTGACGCTATAATAAATTTACAAATCAACCTCTTGAAATAAATTTTATTTTATTGGTATGTATACCACACATCAGTTCGGACAACATACAGATCTCATAAAAGTGGTTAATATATATTAAAATATATTTAACCCTCATATGTAAAAATCGTTTGTCTGAAACAGTGCTAAATTTCACTTTCATAATATTTAGGCATACATTTTTGTATTCCTAAAGTATTTTTGTATTCCTGTTGAAAGAAAACTGGAAGATAGCTCCTACTTAATATGAGAGCAAGGCCTTCTTGAAAAATGTGTTTCGTTACAGAAATGAATTAGACAATATCTTCTTTAAAACAAAATTGGAACACGTTTTGGACCTTCTAACAAGCGTAACAACATAATACCATTTTCAATAATTTAGATTGCTATGAAAGACTAGTAATTATCCACAATATAATAGTGCAGAAATCATCTACACCTGGCCTTGACAATTCCTCAGTTATTCTAATTTTTATAATTACAATATTACGCATATTTAAGTACTACAAAACGAGAACGTACTAAAAACAATTTTCCTATAAGACTGTGAGACTAAATAGCATTTTTGTTTTTTTATTAAATGTGTGAAGTACTAAGTATGATTTCATGTTCTTTTGGTCTCGTTCCACCGAAAAGTTTCCATGCAACAGTTTTAGGGTTGCGTGTGCCCACATGCATACGTCACAACAGTTTCCCCACCGTCACGAACTCGCTCGCGGAGGGGTCGTTTTCACCCAGGTCTCTCAATTTGCCTCGCAAGTGCTGCCATCTGTGCGTCGCCAAGCTCTCTGCGCGAGTTTCCATGCGCAGAAAGTCACTCGCTATTGACGTCATCTCGACGTAAGCAGTGACGTAACACGCGGCGCACGCGATCAATAGGGGGCTGAGGGCGTGCCTTCCCTCCGCGAGGCGGCGCGGCGCTGCAGCCGCTGCGCGCCCTCCGTCCTCATCCCCGTCCTCCCCCTCCCCCACCCGGCGCCCGGGCCGCTCGAACGACGGTGGCGCCCTCGCAGCCTCGGATCCCGTTGAAGAGGAAGCCGAAGTTGCATGCAATTCTGGGAGTGACCTTAATGCAATTCTCAGAGTTCACTATCGCTGCGGTGAACAGAGGTATTTCCTCTTTCGTGTGTGGGCGAGTGTTTTACTTCCGTCGTCCGGAAATACTGTTCCAGAAAGCAGCAAGCTCACACTACTACACAAATGCAGGCCAATATATTTCCTCCCTATTTTGTCTCTTGACGGTAGAAGCAGACTATTTATACTGGCCTTTTAATGTTTTGAGGTAAAGAAAAAAAACTCGTCAGCAAATCTGTTTCTGGGGTTTAAACATGAAACCATACTGCGGGTTCTTAATATTGAAGGTAGAGTTCTAGGCGAACCAGAAAAAAATTAACGTGAAACACTTTGTATATTTCAGGTGCCTTTAAAAGATCTGAATTTGTGTGAACGATTTTTCCCGTGTAGGTTAAAAAATCAATTAAATTGTAGTGAAGCATGTTTTTTACTGGCAAGACATAAAATACATTTTTGATGTATAAATTGAGGAATATTACTTTGACAGTTTTCTACTTGTTTATACATGTATTAAGCGATCTACCTTTAAAGTGGACCACTATGTGTTTTTATAAAATCGGAAATCGGGATGAACGCGTGAGTTGAAAATGTTGGGACACGAATCCGATAGCTCGAGTGGCGCAATGCTATGAGAAAAATAAAATCACTTTTACCTGTGTCACGCACTTTTTTTGACAGACATCCTTGCTGACATTCATTTTATTTCAATTCAAAGATTCAAATCCGTTAGTGATACATGAAGGTCAGTAGTAGCTAATGTTGTATGATAAAAGTATATTGTTTTCCATCTTGCATTCATAGGATTTATTTGAACACTTCAGAATCTTCTCACATGTAGGTCTAGTGCTAAAAATTGAATTCTTAGCACGCGATGAATGCCTTGAAAGAACAGCTTTTATTAGTGGATGTCTGAAATAGTTATTTATGTATCTAGGACGTTAAGTAGACGTTTTTGATTTTGAGGGCGGCTTCTAAATCCGAGGGCATCTGGCACGAGGGGTTGAAGTCCCTTGAGTGAAATAATAGTGACCGATGGCAATTATAAACGGGAACATACCAAAATTGTAATTTTCTTATCAATTAAACAAAATAAGATTTATAACGAGTTACTTTACTTATTTTAGTATTATGTCATTTGTTTATTATATTTTCTTGTTTATTAACATTAATAAACTGAATTCATAAAAATTATTTGTTGTGTTGGTATCAGAGCGGGCTTAAAATATTCAAAAAGGCCCACGTGGGCATAAATAATCACAAATGTCACCAAAGGTATTAACAATACCGTTACGTGTTCTGTTGCAGGTCGGTAAAAACACAGCAATGTAGTAATAGTAAACTATAAAATATGTCTTAGACCACCTCGACAATAAGTCGAGTCTTTTACTTCATTACGATGTAACATACTCCAATAAATATTTTAGAATTATCAAAAACTAATGTTAAAATGTGTTAAAATTAGGTCTTCATGGACGAAATGCTGAACGCCGCGCCGCTGCAGAATCTTTCTACAGTGTGTGTGTGTGTGTGTGTGTGTGTGTGTGTGTGTGTGTGTGTGTGTGTAAATAAATCTGTATCTGTATTCAGACAAGCTCTTGAAGCTGTTAAATGTCTTCAAATTCCATGCTACTGACCATCAAACATACAAAAATTAATAACCTAGATATTTTCTCATGCAACTTTTACGAGTGCCTGAAAAACTTCCCAGCAAGAATACTTCTTATTGTTGATTTGAAGTTGTAAAATTGTATTAATCTTGAACTTACAATACTCTGCAGAAACTACAATGAGCATTTTTTTAAGATAATGAATGAACTCTGGGGCAGATTTAGAATTTCTGAAAGGGCATGATTCGGAGAATATGTGAAACCACCGGACGTAGTGCCTAAAAACGTTTTGGACTTAGTACAGTAAAATACAGAAAGAACAAAAAATAAGAGTTCCAAAGTCTTTTATCCTTGAATAAAACAGTCAGGGATAAAATTATGCCGAAGACCTGTTCTCCAAAACGTTTTAGAAAGGATAACTTTACAACAAATTTACTCATTTTTATCTTAAAAAAATCTTCCTTTTTCACCTTGAAGTGTATTTTGCGTCTGTGCAAAACTTTTACTTAAAAAACCCGCACATTCTCTCAAATTTACAAAGCGATTTTTTTATATAAGATGTCTTCACACACATTTGCATTACGGTTCTAAAATAAAGTGAATGATGAATTCACCTTTACATAAACTATGAGAAAAACGAACAAGGAAACCATTTTGAAAGGTCAACACTTATCTGGAATTTATTCTTTGTCAATCCCGACTAAAGTGGATAATTCGCCCATTTAAAATTGGAAAACTAATGGTTAATTTTTTCTTTACCCGTTTCTGAAACAATTTGAAACCACTTATGAGGAGCCCTCACAAGTATTCCTGCCTCTTTAAAAAATGTCTTCGTTGAAGGGAAAAAGGGAGTTTAAGACGAACGAAGAAATAAATGAAGCTATTCCCAAATAACTAGAAAGAAAAGGAACAAAGAGAGAATTCTTTCCAGAGTGTGTTTGAATTTCGTTTCGCAGTGCTAAAAAGCGTGGAGCATCTCCCTGATGTGCGAACCGTAGTTCCCAGAAAGAGCGCTGGAACACGGAGTGCATCCCATCAGCCATCTACCGGCGAAGCGGCGAACTACGAACCGTCGAAGTAGCGCTCTCTGCTACGGAGGGTCGCCACCAGACGAAGCACACACGTGGGCGCCATCGGCAGCGGCAGCAACGCATGGCTGGGAAATCGTAATCACGATAAACAGCAATCTACCGTAATCATTATGTTGACAGCATATGTGAAGGCCAAGGTGGTGGCAGATTTTTTACCGCGTTTCGATTTTTTGAGGAGTGGAAAATGTTAAACAAAGTGACAAGCTGAGGGTGTTGTCTTAGACGACAGATTAATGCGAAAAAATGTAACTTTTACGTAAAATGTAAAATATAATACTACTGCATGTTCGTAATTTAATGTCTATTTGTAAAGGAATATAACATACTGAGGAATTTTGAAGAGGAAGTCAGAAATTCACCGTCTTCGCTGAACGATTTTAACTGAAATTAGCAATATAGCAATACCTCAATCAAATACTATGTTTCATATTGCATACATTCCGAGGTGTGGAATTTTCCATAAGTAACAGATGCTGAGAATGACAAATACAAAGCGATTAATTCTCAATTGTTAAAACTTGTCATTTCAGTGGATGTGCTGCTCTGAAATTCTTAGATTTGACATCGATATCCTTTTATTAAAAAAAAAAGTTCTTTTTACATACGTATGTAAATAACAATTCACCCATAGCCTGAATGTATGATTAATTTTGTTCTTATATGAAAAGTATTGGATATTTGTTGTTTCACTAAAATGTTAAAGTTACTTTTCCAGTTTCAATACACAATTCAATAATATAAGTATGCACGTATAATTGTGCATTTTCATAAAAACTACAAATTCTGATTAAAATTCAATGTCATCTTCATTTTCTCCCGTCTGTGCGAAAGCAAAAAAGGGTTGTATCTTTATCTGTAAATTTTATTTTATTCAAAGAATTTATCATCGTGAAATGTGCAATACACAGAGAATTGCTGAGAACAGCCAAATAAAGAAACAAAATTCTGAAGACAGGACGTAGGGCCTCCTCTCAACACGACAAGGTGCGAATAAGGAAACGCCGAAGGCCGAGAGGCGAGTGCTGTGCACGGACAATCACCCTATTATCGGGCTCTCTCGAGGACCGTCCGGGGCGCGCCTTCGCCGTCAGCTGGCCTCCAAGGCCGCCCGAGCAGCGGACAGGGGCGGGCGGGCGAGCCAGCGAGCGAGCGAGCGAGCGCGACGCGACGAGACGAGACGAGATGCGCATGCGCGGCCGCACCTGGCGCCTGCACGGAGCGCACGCGATGACGCAAGGCGCGGGCCCTCACGACACGCGCGACGCGAGGCGACGCGAAGGCGGCGGTGGCGGCGCCTCCATGCGCCGGAAGCTGCCGACGTCGCTTTGTGCGCGCACGCCGCCTTCCACTATTCCAGGGCTGGCCAACCGGCGGCCCGCGGTGCCATTTGTGGCCAGCCAAGTGTTATCCCCTTGCGAGCGAGAATATTTCGTGCCTAGCGCACGCGGCCTAACGGGTTCAACACCCCTATAATGTAAAAATATGTTCAGTTTAGATTTAAGGGCTTTTTTGCAAGTAAATTTAGAATATCAAAATAATTCCAATATGTTACAATACGTGACTTCTTGGCTGTCCGGGTGACGCCGCGTCGTTGGCCGAGAGGCCGACGTTTCGCCTGTCATATCGCAGGCTTCCTCTGGATAGTGACCAAACCTCACGTGTTAGCTTACGTGTACATGTTACAGTACGGTCCGCTATCACGCTCCCCCGTTTTCGAGCTGTGGGCCAACCTGCCGAAACCAACAATACGGGTTCACGTTTGCAACGCTCGAGTCATCAAAATATGGCCAGACACAATATTAATGGTTATTGTGTCCCTGGAGACCTTGCTTGTTGGACACCCCTGAACTATTCGCTAGCTCGCGACGCACGCCATCTGCTCGCCTCCCACTTCCCGTCCATCGCAAGGTTTTATTAGTCAGCTGCACAAGAATCGACGTTTCTAACGTCGTCCAATCTATTAAAAAACAAAAACATCGTCCTCGCTCGAGAAATGTGTTTGGAGGATTAGAATGCTCAGATTCATAACCTTTAGGATATTACCATCCGTAAGTCAAGATTGGTTCGCTTCTCTCAGAAAATAATTGATTTATTTGTCATAATAAATTATGAGTACAATTTTATGTAGTAGGTGGTGGGTGGGTGAGAGGGACATGCGAGTTTGAAACTGTCTTTTGGGAATCTCGATTTAATGCGGGGGCGACTACTATTAGGTTAAATATTTGACTTGATTTTATCATGTACTTAGGGGGGGGGGGCAAAATTTGTCTTTTGAGAATTGGGATTTGATTCGGCTACGGCGCACACCATTAAGTCATAGGTTAAATTTATTTGTTGGCTGAGGATGTTGAGTGTAATAGAAAAATCGAAATTGTGGAGATTTTTGATTAAATCCATTTGTATCTCCTGGTAGATCTAAGAATTGGATATAAACCAGGGTGCTTTTATAATTTTTGGAACACTAAGACATTTTTCTTGTACAGTCTGTAGTTTCTCTATTCATGAGGATGCTGCGTTTCCCCAAACACGGCACGTATATGTTAAGGTGAGTAAAATGATCGATTTAAATATCATAAAATTACACTAATTTTTTTTAAATAAGAATTTTCTTTTAATTAATGGCTATAATTTTGACATTTTCCCTTGGGCTTTATTTACTAATACAAGGATATGTGGTTTTCATGTTAATCTTTTATTGAAAAGCACACCAAGATCTTTAATTGGGTCAGTATTCTATTGAATCGGGCTGCAGTTGACTTACGTCAGGAGGAGTTTTTGACCTACGAAGTGTGAATATTGTGAGTAAACTTGGCTGAAAATTCGTTATCACCCTTCTATACCCACACAATAGGATTTATGCATGCGAAATAAGAAAAAAAAATTAATGATACACTCGAGATACCATATTACATTCTAGTCAGAGTACTTACACCTTGAGGTTAAGAAAAAACCTATTACAGACGTCCGCCTATGTTATTATTTTTAATGTTTGAATGCATTGACACAGCTAATTAGCATGTGTCAAAAATTCTTTCTCACAAAACCTTGAACGTATGAACTAACAAAGTACAAAGTCTCGTGAACAAAGAACAGTGTCACAAAGGCTAGTACACATTAACTAAAAAGGTTAATTCATTTGTACTTCTGCTTCGAATAGATTTTTTTTTTTTTTTTTTTTTTTTTTTTTTTTTTTTTGCGGTTTCATGAAAATCATTAGATAGTCTCGCATTACGACACTATCAGTTTATGCGCTTCAAGCAACACTTTCTCAGCCAATTGCACATTCGTTCAAACAGAATACGAATGTAATTTTAAAGTAGAGTAAAAAATATATATTTGAAACTGTTAGTGACAAGTACAATTTTCAAATTGTATTACAGTAACCTTCCAGATGTGGAACTGAGGATACTACTGAGATTAAGAGACCAATTTCCATAATTCAAATGTTCAAGTTAAAATTGTGTGGTCTCTTTTCTAATATCTATGGTCTGTGAATTTTTCATAGTTTTTCATCAATGCAGGTACATTATCAACTTCCAATATTTCATTCGGTAACTACAGAATCATTTTTGAGCGTTATCTCGCTTTTTCTGGTGCCCGCGAGAAGCATTAGAAACTACCGAAGAAATAGACCGCGAAATATCTTTTTTCCGTCCCTTTGACAGTTTGAATGAGGCATCTATATAGTTATTCAAAAAGAATGATTTTTTTCTGTCGGTCTGTTGGAAGAACATTTCAGCTCAAGGAAGGGATAACCTTTGTGCAATTATTGGTCAAAATTAAAACGATCCAAGAAAAGTGAAATATACTTTCAGTGGAATAATGTACATTATCCGCGGGGGTGACGGTGCATCAAAATGAAAGAAAATATATTTAATGATTATCAAATGAATGTTAATATACATAATAAATGTATTACAAACAAACAAAAAAATAGTATGTCGCAGAACCGATACGGCATGCCACGTTCAATACCGCTAGAGCGTTTCTCATACCTCATTGCAAAGATAGAAAAACCCGACCACCCGGTAGGAAAGAATCTGTGAGACTAAATAGGTTCAAAATACGTTTCATAATTGCTTTTTTAATATTTTAAAACTTAGGGAAATAAAATGTATTCATTTTTGAGGAAACATTTTTGTACGAATGATTCAAGTAACATTTTTTTAAATTGCAAGTTAAGACATAAGATAATTAGTAAATAGTGTTCAAATACATGTATGAAAACTTTGAATCATCCAAAAATGGTAAAGAGCACTGTTGCAGAAGCTTATTATTGTCAATCGGTAAGCGTCTTTAACCTTATGAACAAAATTAAGTTTTGGGTGGTACTTTTGGGTTACATGGGTTTTACTCAGCCGTTTATTTTTGCGCTTTCTGGCTTATCGCTTGTATGTTAAATAAGTCTTATAATAAATAATTTGTATGTTTTCAAATATCGAGGCCAACTGATGACAAAATAATAAATAAGTACCCACTAGAAGCGATAGAAAATAACCAAATATAATTTTACAAACAAACAAAAACATTAAACAAATGCTTAATTCTCATTACTTGTCTGGAACCGGAGGAAGTACATATGTGTTAGTAACAAGAGTTCGCGAAAATTTACTATACCGGTACAAAACTGGTAAAAACCGTTAAATATGATATCTGAAACTACACAAATCAAATAATACTTCAACCTCATTTCCCCGATTTATTATGTATCGTATGAACTATTGTGATTTTATAATATTAGTGTGGTCACTTACAGTAACACCAGGATTGCATATATCATTCCCGAGATAGCTACACACATGATTGACTATTAGGCAGTTTGTACCTTTGAAAATGTGTAGTTTGTATTCAATATTTAATCGGTGTAATGGATTCTGCTTTCCCGCGAATCGTTAGAGAGCAGAGGGCCATTGATTAAAAAGTAAATAAATGCCACATCGTTTTATTCATTGCCTTATGCACACATTTTTTTATAATGTCTGCAATATTATAATATTATGCTTCTTTAATGACCGATTAGTTTTCCAGGTTCTTAATAGTAACTTTTGGTTACGAATTACATTTATATCACGATTGATTGATTGATGATTCCGGAGGCGTCAACTGCTAAGGTGATTAATCACTTAAGTGCAGTAGATGTTTTTCATGTGGAATGTGGCGAGGCTTCCCCCGCTAAATGCCGCCTTCCTGCCCGTCGCCTTGCTGGTTGTCCTCAACCATCTCCCATGAGCGGGGCACCGCCCCTGGCGGGCCAAGCTCTAAGCTCCCGACATGTGTGTAATGCAGGTACGTGTGTGTATAAGTAAGCAGTGGGGGTAGGAAAAGGAAGACGGTCTGCGGTGGCGATGGTGTGACGGTTAGCGTACCGGACTGTTATACCCAAGCTGGCGGGTTCAAACCCGATCGAAGCCGTGGATTTTTAGGGCGACAAAATCCTTCGTACGCCTTCCTTCGGAGGGGAAGTAAAGCCGGCTGTACCATGTTAGTAGATTTACTTGCATGTAAAAGATCAAGCCTAAATGACGCCTCTGAGCTAAATTTAAATCGCCTGTTTCTCGCCCAAGAAATACCTCCTTTCTCTGCTAGTTGATGAAAGGAACGTAGCGAAATTTGCGTGGTTAGACGGAAGAGCGGGCCTGATGGCCCGAGTCTCGCCACGTAAAATAAGGCAAATTCAATTCAATTCAAAAAAGACGTAGAAATGATCGCGGTCCGCTTGTTATGGTATTGCTCCGGTATTCGCCTGAGAGAAACCATAGGAAACTACCGATCAGAGCAGCCAGCCGCTAGACTTCTTCTCCAGACAGCGTTTGAATTCGACTTAAATGTGTAGCTAATGTCCAAAATTTTGCTACCGTCGCGATTCGAACCCTAGGACCTCCCCGTCAGAGGCACTGCAGTGACATTAGTTAATACCCTAAATTATCTTCGCCGTTTTTACATTGGGATATCATATTAAGATTTATATATTGTTATAAAATTCGTTATTCGACAATGCCAGTGTCAAAATCACGCTGTCTTCAGATGAATAGTTCTAAAATTTTGACAATATAGTTAGTTGCATACGAATTAAAATATTGTAAATAAAATAAAACCGAAATGATAATTAATACGTCGTTAATGAGAAGGAAGGTATACAATTATATATGTCTGAATATCTTAAAATTTATGGAAAGTTAGGAGTTCGGACCGAGACAATGGGCAGTCGAAGGAATAAATACTTGTTTCCGACTTAATTACTGTTGTGTTTAAAAACGAACATTGAAATTCATTTGTAATTACTATCATCATACTGTAATACACAAGCGGTTGAATTAATCGAATCGATGGATGAAGCAAAGAGCAAGAAAGTAGTTTATTCGTTTTCACAGAGTAAGTGGCTTTTACACTGATTTACCGCGCTAAGTAGCTCTCAGTTGACAATTGCGAAATAGGACATAGTATTTCTACGTTCTACATAATTGTTGAACTTTCAAAAGACTAGGTAGTGAAATGTATAGTGATTTACTCTACTTAATATACTCAATATTCCATTTTGTCATTATTCTATAATTGTTCTGTAATTGTACCATTGTATCACTGTTCTATAATTGTACGGCATAAATAAGAAGCCCCCTGCAGCTCTAAATATTTTTCAAGTCTTTGCTTCGGTTCCAATTGTCAGCTAACATTATTGCGTGAAAAGTGTGGTGTTTTGTGAGCCAAACTAGCAGTGATGAACAGCAGTAGCTGAAAGAAGACTATACAAACCGCTTCTCGTTCTGAAATTCTGTGTATGTTCACATATCGAAACAAAACATTATCTAGGCGTTGCCAATTCACTTTCATATGGTTGCTGTACAGACTATAATAGCTAGTACAAGTAATAAAACACACTTTTAGTATGTGCAGAAAGTCAATTTAAAGTATTTTTTAAACGTAATTTTAAAAAGTATCAAAGTTCAGAAGGGAATTGTAAATTTTAATGCGTAACTTAGAGGAAGTCACGAGGCCCGACCATTGATTCATCACAATATTCCAGGAAAATAAATGAATTCGATCCGCAGTATAAAATGGAAATAGTTTTATTTATATCCCCATCCGCTCCCGGCCCCACTCTCTCTGACGGAACATATTTTCAGCTTCGGCCCTGAATATTTCGAAACCTAATTGAGTCCTCTGAGTGTATTAAAATACTATAGTTTAGTCTGAAAATTCCACATGCACATTGCGAAATTTCCTCATCATTTTCTAAGTTTCTCGGGAAAATCAAGGGAAAATACATTTGAACTCTGCGTGACGGTGGTAGTTTTTTACCTTATATCACCAATTTTCTTACATTCGGAGTAATCGTTTCATTCTGCGTAATATTAATCACCACAGTGAAGGTTGATTGACTAGTGAATCCGGGCTTGTCAACTACACAGGGCATTAGTCCCGTAAGTGTAGCGACGTTTTATCGCGAGAGGTGGCGGTGTTCCTCCCCCGGTGGCTGGCGATATCCAGAGCCAACCTACGTCGGATTTTCTCCAATTCGGTATGTCCCACCAGCGTGGCACCACCCCAGTCAGGACAAGCTCTAAGCTCCTGAAATGTGAGGTCGTGTGGTGCATGACAGTAAGGTTGTGTAAGTTCGGGTGAGGCAAAGACAAGAAAGAGGAACTAAAGATCGCGCGCTGTCCGTGGCCCGTTTTCTACGGTACTGCTCCGGCATTCGCCTGACCTTGATCGGAGAAACCACGGAAACTACCAATCAGAGCAGCCGGCCGTTAGAATTCTCCTCCAGACAGAGACTGAATTCGGCGTAGCTAAGAAGCTAGTATCGAAAACCCTGCCACCGTCGAGACTCTCAGAAATTTAGAACCTCCCGGTCAGAGGGAGTGCAGTGACAACAGCTGACACCCTGAGCCACTTTTGCCGGTAGAGAGACATGAATTTGAAGACGGGTGCAACTTTCATATGCAGTAATCCATGAATATGGAGCACAACGACAAGAGATGATGCAGGGTGCAGAGCGTAGCATCATGTGGCGATGAGATGCTAAATGCTGAGTCGATAGATTCGAGATATTGAGCCGAAAGTACTGAAAAGAATATTCTAACTACCGACGAGATAGAGCGATTCGAAGGGCGACGTTATGCGGGATGGTTGCAGTACCAGTGAATGTTCTTTTTATGGCGCGTCACTAAAAAAATATCATTCAGCTTGCCTATCTTGTGACAAAACTTTCATATTCAGAAATCAATGACACTATGATTTTGCAAATTTCTGTTCAATATTCATGATTCACAGTTACAAGAAAGAATGGCAATCATTGAGATTAATATGCGCATATCATTTAAAAAATCTGCATACATTGCGAGACGTTATCCGGAATAAAAATATTCGGGAACCGACAGCGTTTACACAATTGAAGCTAGTACATCCACAGAACTTTTAAAACAGGATTTTAGATTTTGAAAGCCAAAACAGTTCTTTAAGAAATGAATTCAATCGTGGCTTGGATTTGTATCAGTCCTACGTGCATGGCTACTCATTTGAGTGAAACCGACCTGACGTCTACAAAGTTTTTGTGCAACGCAACGATGATCGCAGCTTCCGTTTTCAGGAGGCCTTGCTAAAACGGACACAGTGTCACAGTGTGTTAACACATGCCGCACGTTTTGTTAACACATTCCGTATACAATCATGGGCGAGGCCAGTCGGTGTCCTGGAAATAGTTTCCAAAATTCTTCCACTGAAGCGTCAAACTGACAGAATTCGAGTTTTTAAATAAATTCAAGGCGCATCGAAACTAAACTTTTACTACCGTAATAAAAATGTTACAACCTTGAATTATATGTATAGTCATGCACCAATGCGTCAGGATTCTTAAACTAATGGACAGGCATTCTTAAATTAAAAATACAATTTTTGAAATGTATTTATATGTATTGCAATAATCGTGAAGTTACAGAACAACACTAACATTAGAAAAATTAATTTCTGCGATTCACGAGTACAAACAATACAAATTAATGACAGAATTGGATTTAATATTTATATATAATGCAAATTACTGTAAGAGAAGCAAAGTGGTGCTTAACAGCACGTCTTTACCGCCCATATATTCACGCAGTTGCGCGAAAATTACTCAAATTTTAGAAAAATAGCACATTACCTTATTTCAAAATCTGTCTTTAGGGAACAGATCATAAAGGGACAAAATATCCAGATTTAATATTTTAGTTGTTTGAAGATTCAGAAAAAAATGTTGGACTTTTGCAATTTTTGTGATTGTTAGAGATTGCGGGCATGTCATCTAATAAGGTAATTGGTCCCAGAAGTGTAGTGCATGTTGCTCAGGCTGTGGCGGTGGTCCCCAGCTGCAAGAGGAGATCCGCCGCCGATATACCGTCGGCTAGCGGGATTTTCCCCAGCCAAGTATCACCACCAGCGGGGCACCGCCCAATCCGGGACAAGGTCTAAGCTCCAGACCGGTGTCCCGGCATGTAGTAGGGTAGTGCATGTTAGTGTAAGTGTGTGCAAGGGGTGAGGATAGGACAAGGAAGAGGTAGGAAAGATCGCGTGCGGTCCGTGGCCCGTTTGTAAGTGTACTGCTCCGGCATTCACCTGGTGTTTATCAGAGAAACAACGGAAACAACCGATTCGAGCAACCGACCGCTAGAAGTTTCCTCCAGACAGCGGCTGAACTTAATCCTTCTGAGAAGCTAGTGGCGATAATCCTGCCACTGTCGGGATTCGAACCCGAGGCCCTCCTGGCGAGAGGCACTGCAGCGCTATTTTACTATACTTAGCCGGACCTTTTTTGAATGAAACATACTCGGACACACAACAGACGTGTTTTAAACCTTTACGCCTAACTGAAAATCCCAGTCTTTCCCGTCCACCTTTTCTGGACATTAGGACACACCCTTCAAATCTTCCAGGGACACTCTTCAGGATTAGACAATATTTCGTAGCTCACCAGGGCGCCGTCCCGAAGAAGATGGCGAAAAAGTGTAGGGGAAGTGTAAAGTTACCGGGTTTATTTTACTTTGCCTCAGCACTCTTTGCAACGCACTTCGAAGCCACGCCTTTGTTTAGTACAGCTGATGCGCAAACCCTTCCTGTAAGAGTACTAAATCAAGTCGTCGTTGACATGAACATGTGCAAAACAACTACGCCATGCCTAGCACTGCGCCCTGAATGGCCGTACAAGAATAACATCGCGAACAAATAAGAATAAGAGGGAAAGTAATGGAAAAAAGGTTCAAATATTTACTTGAGCAATATTCAAAACGCCGCGACGCGCTGTATGAACTTCGTAAGATCAGCTCATTCTAATACCAGGATTCATAACGTATGTTATTAGTACTTTACTTTGTGTGAACATTTCCACATGTATTAAATATTTCTAAAATTGTTCCTTTTCGCGTCTTGAGTATGTCATTATCCACTTTAACTGTCTAATGTTGGAAATTTTGTTTATCACTTCAATTTTATGGGACAAGTTAAGTTTCGCGAATTATTAATGAAATATTTAAAGGTTACTGTGTTCATTTGCGTTATACGACACTCACGGTCATATTGACTTCATAAACTAGGTAAACGTTAATTAATTTTCACACGTTTCATTCATATAAATTCATTCTCTTGGTATCAATTTTAATTACAGTTTTGATTATCAATAAAATTGGCCAATTAACAAGCCAAACTGGTTATGTGTAATAACGAGAGTTTTCTCTCTACTTTTCACTGCTAATTTAAGGACAGCTATTGTACAGTACCTAATGAGGAAAAAACGCTGAAAAATAATATGTTGGAAACTAAACTGCAATAAACAGTTTTAAATAAATTCTCCTGGTCGAAGGCATAATGTCGAACAGTCACAATAATTAAAATATTGCACGAAAGAAAAAATATTTATTCGTTCAGAAATGTCATGCTACGAAGACCAATTCTTTGATGTAAGTGATACATTTCTATTCAGTGGAGTACACAATGTACGTACGTGTATTTTTACGCAAGGTTATATGTTTTTTACCTCTTCCATTCATTTTTAAAGTGAGAAAAGTGGGGGGGGGTACATTGGTAAAACATGGGGGGGGGCAATATTGACTCGTACCTCTGAGCGAATCTTAGAGTAAAGATCCTCCATAGAAATATTGACACACCATATTAAATTGAATCTAAATTTCCCCATTATGACTGCATTTTTTTGCTCTTTAAACACGATTATATACTCTGTTTTTGATTGTAAGAAAAAATTCACGGAGAATTGCAATTTCATGCAGTTACTCTAAGACGTTACAATGCTCGGTCGAACGTGTTAATTTGGTTTAATCGCTCTAAAAATAGTTCCCCTAGTTTATTCACATTTTAAATGAAATGAGTGACAGAAATCGAAAAATCCTAACTTTGTAAATAGGTGATCATTATTTGGCAGTGTTTGAATTGAAAGTATTCTTTGAAACGTCTGCTTATGAAAAGCTATTTTCACTGACGTAAAATAATTTCGATTGTATAGTAGTTCATCATTAGCTTCAACTAAATTTACTATAAGGTGAATTTAGTGTAATTTCCCACAAGGCTTATAACTGTGTCTTCGTTTCGAAGTACCATTAAATTAGAGGCATATAAATGAAAATTAATATTACTCCAATTAATACTATGGTAATTATTTTGAAGATAATGTGCGTCTAGAATTTATATTCTGAAATTATTAATACATTAACTACGAGAAAAAACTGCTGGTATTACCACAGAGCGCAGACTTTTTCTGACTCTGTTTGGAAAGGTTATATGCAAAAGTAATACCTTTATTGGAAAATATGTACGCCTAATAACTTAGCTTGTTTTTGAAGAAATTCTCATTTCCCACCTGCTCAATAAAACACCATGTCCATTCATCTTCTAAGACGTTAAGAAAAATGACCATATTGATTGATAAACACAAGGACAATATTGTCCTTAAAAACGCTGAATCCACACATTTAAATGACATACAACAGAATTTTGCACACAACTTTGCCATGTCAACAATGCTTAAAATGTTTTCAGCATTAAAATATTTCATATTCACACTGTGTAACATAAACGTAGTATGAAAGTCTCTAGTTCGACAGAAAAGTTTGTAGTATAGAATATTTAGAGGACTGTTACAAGATGATTTTGTATTCGTTCTTGTAATATTTGTGAACAAACTGTTTCATGAAGAAGCCCTTTTTTATACATATTTTCGTGCTTTTAAATAGTTTAATCAAACTGAAGCTATTGAAATGTGACAGAACCAGTGCCCCGTAGTAGTATAAAAGCTGGATAACAAAAAGAAAATGGTTTCCCTAAAAGTAGCATGCTCACTAAATGTAGCATTGTCACTGCTCAAGACCGACAAACAAAAGTGTCTCTTATAACATTGCAATGGATTAAACATTTTAACAAACAATCTTCACGAATGCTGCAATAATATAGCACAGTATATATACACACTACAGTTTTTTTATATTCTTTATATGTGAAGAAGTTGCGTTTCCATAACGCAATACGTGAATAGCAAATATTAAATGGCGGTCCGTCTATTCCATGGAGCCTTGCTGGTGCACGACGTCAATTGTGACGCACTGAGTATACGTTAGTAGGTTGTTTCCGATTCCGGGCGCGTCCACCACAGCGGTCCCGTAAGTGTAGTACATGTTTTCTCAGGTTATGGTGGTGGTGATCATTCTCCGCTGGATGGAGATAGCCGGTGCTGATCTACTATCGGCTAGCAGCGATTCTCGAACCGGGTATCTCTCACCAACGGGGCACCGCCCGAGTCGGGACTAAGCTCTAAGCTCCCGACCAGTCTGCGGGCATGTGTTGTAGTGTAGTGCATGTTCATGTGTGTGTGTAAGGGGTGAGAATAGGACAAGTAAGAGGAAGGAGAGATGGTGCGCGGTTCGTGGCCCGTTTGTTAGGGTACCGCTCCGGCTTTCGCATCAGCATCTTAACAGCCGGCTTCTAGAATTTTCCTCTAGACAGCGACTGAATTTGACCTCGCTGACAAGCTCGTGTCGAAATCTTGCCTCTGTCGGTACTGGAACCTCGGACCTCAAGATCAGAGCAACTGCAATGACATCAGTTGATGCACTAAGCCACCTCTCCCGGTACGGAGTACAGGAATTCAGTCAGTACGTATAGTATGAAAATAGACTGAATATCAAATATTTGTATTTTTCAGTCAAAATGGAAACTAATATTTTTTTTAAATTTTTTCAGAGTTCCTGGGTATGTAGAAAACTCTTAGTCACAGTCTCATGGGCGGGAGCTGCATAGTTTTCTTTTCAACGTTTGCCTGCAATTCAATTAGTAATACAGATTGCAAAATCTTGTAAGATGCATATTTGTTTAAAGAACTTTAGATCCCTTTTTTATGATATATTTAACATAAACGTCATTTCAAATAAACGTAGTTAATAATTTAGAAATTTTATTCAGTCACAACCTTCTAAAATATGCTACATTAGTCTTAGAAAAAGTGACAACTGTTTATAATTCAGAAATGTCACTTGATGTTAAACCAACGTTCTTTAGGGTTAAATTAGAACACAATTTATTCTATGAATTGATATATGAACGAGAGATGAAATCGGACAGCTAAGAGGTTGTGTCCTAATTAGATGGACGTTTGTGATGAAGATAAGTGTCCGAAATAGATACACGGGGAACTTTGTAGAGCGGCCTATTTGTAAGTAAGGGTTTCCAACACCAAGGCGGAATGATGAGTATAGTAAGGATGGAAGAAAAAGAACAACCCTGAAGTGCGCCAGGCATCTGTACCATTCCTTGGGATATTGACCACATTTTCGAGGCTTTGACAGCCTCACACTGTACTATAGCAGGGGGATAATGTTCAGGGTAATCTCAGATGTCCCCCAATAGGAAGTTTGATGTTCTTTGCTCAAAAAGAATTAATGTGTCCCAGCCAGAGATACGATTGATCCACATTTAGATAACTTCCAATGATTTTCAGAAAATTTAAAATGTTTTAAAGAAGAAAACTAAAATAAATATTTTAAAGAGCTTTTTCTTAGTTTACGCAAGTCTGATTGAATCCTATAATCGTTTTCATTAAACCCTTCAATTCTTCTTTTCACCCTGCAGTTTTAAAGGTCTCCCTCGAAAGAAAACTGCCATTTCGCACCTGTACTGTAGCACGAAGATTGAAATTAGTCAATGCACGCAATGGAAAAATCTATTAAAATCCACTTAGATGGATATGTACGTATTGCACAACGCATATTAACATCTACAGTCACTTTTTCACATAATCTCTTATATTTTTACAAATAATTTTTGGAAGTAAAATCTAAGGCAATGAGAATCTGTTGGGGTGTCCAAACTCAACTTTGCCAAAAATAATCAAGTGTTAAATTCAGTTTTGCCATTAACATAGATGTTTATGGTACAGCAGACGGAGATTCTGCTTCAGGCGTTTCAGAATCAAAGAGTCGGAAGTGTATCTTTTACCATAACATGTCCATCGTCAAGAAAAAGATCGTGTACGCCATTAACATAAGGTATATATTAAATTTATAAAACATTCAATAGTCGCACTTGTGAAAGAAATATTGTTTCTAATTCTGCGAGTCTACAAAAGAAAATACGAAAACTATTTTGATGTGATTACCAAATAAAACCCTTCAAATTTTCTGAATTTTAAAAGGGACACGCCTTTGTTTTTATGGCCACAATTTCTTGTACAAAATAAAAGTTTGTGATTATTTATATACATATAATTTTTTTATTATCTCTGCTATGTATGCTACATAATGAGATAAGGGAGAAAGAAACAATGGTGGGTGAATTCCTATCACTTGATAGACGAAGGGTACATCTAGAATTTCTGGCGAAACATTCTTTGTTTTTCCATAACCAAAATACATGATCAGCTGCCCAACCGTCTCTAGGCCCTTGTTTGGAGGGTCGGAGCTGTCTCACTAGTGCAAGTTCCCAACTTGTTCAGCTGCGCAGCGGATTTCGCCCTGGGGATGGCGGGGCGGAGCGGGGCGGAGCGGGGCGGAGCGGGGCGGAGCGGGGCGGAGCGGGGCGGAGCGGGGCGGAGCGGGGCGGAGCGGGGCGGAACGGGGCGGAGCGGGGCGGAGCGGGGCGGAGCGGGGCGGAGCGGGGCGGAGCGGGGCGGAGCGGGGCGGAGCGGGGCGGAGCGGGGCGGAGCGGGGCGGAGCGGGGCGGAGCGGGGCGGAGCGGGGCGGAGCGGGGCGGAGCGGGGCGGAGCGGGGCGGAGCGGGGCGGAGCGGGGCGGAGCGGGGCGGAGCGGGGCGGAGCGGGGCGGAGCGGGGCGGAGCGGGGCGGAGCGGGGCGGAGCGGGGCGGAGCGGGGCGGAGCGGGGCGGAGCGGGGCGGAGCGGGGCGGAGCGGGGCGGAGCGGGGCGGAGCGGGGCGGAGCGGGGCGGAGCGGGGCGGAGCGGGGCGGAGCGGGGCGGAGCGGGGCGGAGCGGGGCGGAGCGGGGCGGAGCGGGGCGGAGCGGGGCGGAGCGGGGCGGAGCGGGGCGGAGCGGGGCGGAGCGGGGCGGAGCGGGGCGGAGCGGGGCGGAGCGGGGCGGAGCGGGGCGGAGCGGGGCGGAGCGGGGCGGAGCGGGGCGGAGCGGGGCGGAGCGGGGCGGAGCGGGGCGGAGCGGGGCGGAGCGGGGCGGAGCGGGGCGGAGCGGGGCGGAGCGGGGCGGAGCGGGGCGGAGCGGGGCGGAGCGGGGCGGAGCGGGGCGGAGCGGGGCGGAGCGGGGCGGAGCGGGGCGGAGCGGGGCGGAGCGGGGCGGAGCGGGGCGGAGCGGGGCGGAGCGGGGCGGAGCGGGGCGGAGCGGGGCGGAGCGGGGCGGAGCGGGGCGGAGCGGGGCGGAGCGGGGCGGAGCGGGGCGGAGCGGGGCGGAGCGGGGCGGAGCGGGGCGGAGCGGGGCGGAGCGGGGCGGAGCGGGGCGGAGCGGGGCGGAGCGGGGCGGAGCGGGGCGGAGCGGGGCGGAGCGGGGCGGAGCGGGGCGGAGCGGGGCGGAGCGGGGCGGAGCGGGGCGGAGCGGGGCGGAGCGGGGCGGAGCGGGGCGGAGCGGGGCGGAGCGGGGCGGAGCGGGGCGGAGCGGGGCGGAGCGGGGCGGAGCGGGGCGGAGCGGGGCGGAGCGGAGGGAAGGCCAGGGACACGCGTGGAAGCGGCGCTGCGCTGCTCCGCGACGATGGCGATGTTGGGCGGAGATAACAGCGCTCCAAATACCTCTCCGCAGGCAGGGGAGAGGGGAGGCGCAGCGCAGAGACGGGGCGGAGTGACGGAGCTGCCCACGCACAACAGGGCAGGTGCGGAGGTTGAGGAACAAGTAGGCGGCGGGAGCTGCCCGGCGGATCAGGCGAGTGAGGAGCGGAGAGCGGCGAGACGGGGCGGGGAGGCGAGCGGGGAGGCAAGGAGCGGGGAGGCAAGGAGCGGGGAGGCAAGGAGCGGGGAGGCAAGGAGCGGGGAGGCAAGGAGCGGGGAGGCAAGGAGCGGGGAGGCAAGGAGCGGGGAGGCAAGGAGCGGGGAGGCAAGGAGCGGGGGGCAAGAAGCGGGGGGGCAAGGAGCGGGGAGGCAAGGAGCGGGGGGCAAGGAGCGGGGGGGCAAGGAGCGGGGAGGCAAGGAGCGGGGGGGCAAGGAGCGGGGGGGCAAGGAGCGGGGGGGCAAGGAGCGGGGGGGCAAGGAGCGGGGGGGGCAAGGAGCGGGGGGGGGGCAAGGAGCGGGGGGGCAAGGAGCGGGGGGAGGCGGATAGGAGCGGCGGCCCTTCTCTGCTCTCCGCCGCAGCCCTGTCGCGGAACGAGACAACTCGCGCTCTTTCTAGACGCGCGCGGCGCACGTCTCTGGTGGCGAGTGTTCGAGTGCCAGGCGGCCGTGCCAGCCGTCCACTTCGCTCCGCTCCCCCGCCCACCGCTCGCCCAAACGCGGCGCGCGCACTCTGGGCGGCCGCTGAGGCGGTGGAGGACCTCCAGGTGGAGCCAGCCGCGATGAGAGGGCGTCGGAAATAGCTCTACTCAAATTTTGAACTTTACTCCCGCATCGGTATTAGATACGATCCCAGTTATTATATCTCAAACTCACGTGCACTTCCAATGCACGGCCAACTTCCACGTTTCCCTTTCCTAAGGGGGGGAAACTTCGCGACAAAGCCGTCCCTCAGCGCCAGGCAGGCCCCTTTAGTAGGTCAAACTGAAGCATCGGCCACGTTGCCCTCCGAGGATTGTGAGAAACTTCGAGGCAGCCAGTGGTGAAAAACGCAGCATGCGGGCTAATATATGCAGAGGGACGACAAGAAAACAAAGTGTATCGTTCGCTAAACATTGACATGTTGCCAGAAGAAAAAATCGTTAAGGACCATTTCCATATTTATGACAAAAAATGCGCGCCTGCCATTGACAGCGCTCTCAATTATACTACGTCATCTCGCGGCTGCGCTATGCTCTGCCACGCGTACAGACCCTCAAAATAACAAATATGTATCCGAAAAAGTGCAAAGGTCATATTCGTAGAGGAGATATTTTAAATTATTAAACGAAATGTTATGTAATTTCTGACTTTGCAACTGATGATCGTATTAATAATAGGTTTCAAATATAAAGTTCCAACTCTCATATTTTTTTTAACTTCCTTCTATATCACAGAATATTACTATGTAATGCTGTACAAAATTGATGTCGAGGTTTTTCCGAATTTACACGTTTTGGGGAACTCGTGTTTCTGAAAAGAAAAAAATATCCTTTCCTGCAACGTCTGTGCCATTACAGTGCAGTCGCTCAACCCTAACACTTACGTAACATCAAGCTGTGAAAGTATGGTAATACAATTTGTTTCTGCCGAAACATTCTGCTAATTAGCTTTTGCTGCTGAAGAGGACGATAGAAGTTTTTACAATTTGTCTTTTTCAATCCCAATCGTGAAATGCCGTATGTACCGAGAATGTATTTTAAATTGATATGTTGTGGTTCAAGTCTCTGCGATGTGAGATTTTGAAGGCAAAGTGGAATAAAGATAAATCTGCCTGAAAATTTTGGGGCATGGCTTCCTGAATTAATCTTTTTGATAACCTGAGCTACTCAATTTCAAGATTACGCCGGAAACGAACCTTGACAAAGCGCTACTGCCAGCGCTAAATTCCATAAATCTATCACAAAAGTAAATGCTTTTTACTACACCAACATAATGGAGATTTAGAATAGCGAATTTTGAAAAATTATTCCCGGAAAATTGATAAATTTACACTTATCGTATTATTTAACATAGTTGTGTAAATATCTCCTACTGGCCAGCTACAGTTTAGATTGTTTCGTAAAATGAACACCATTCTTAATACTGCCTTTCAGCAAGGTTCTGCAAATAAGACATTTCTTTAATCCATCTTCGCGATTAGTATTCAACAATAATTACTTCAAATGGCTCACCCTGCGATTAATTTATTTTCTGAGAGCGATACTGGAGCAATTTATTGTTTTCAGTATCATGACAGTTTTAATATTCACGAGCGGTAATTTCTTGACATACGACTACGTGAGAATTGTAAATTTCTTGAAATACTATAAATTTAGATCCGTCGATAAATTTTCGGAAATTGAAGGTAATTTGTAATTTATAGTTTACTTCCAGCTAAGGTTTAAAAAAAGGTAATAAATCTTGATGAATATAGACAAGATGAAAAGCACATTTACGTATGCTGAATTAAACATGTCACAATTATATACACATATAAAACCCTCAATTTAAAGAACTCTTCACATTTATTAATTCACTTAAACTGTTCTTTTGGAACGTTTCATTTGAATATAAAACTATTTCAAATTATCTCAGAAATTTGAAGTTCGAATTTTCGGAGGTTTTTGAACCTCCTTTTCTTCAAGATCTTTTTCATCAAAATTCTTTACCGAACTAACAAAGCCATCATCTATTGGACGATGTTATAGTGGCCAAATATCCACGACTATAATTCATTGAGCAAGATTCCTTTCTTAATTTGGTGGGGAGAATGAAGTTCATTGCAACGTGTATTAGTTCTTCCACAGTAGTAACACTATAGTTTCAAATATAACACGCGGACTACATTAGTTTACTATATTTAAATGTCGTTTCTAAAATATAAACTTTTATTTCTTAGAAAAGAATGAAGTCAGACTATAGAAATAATTTTCAATACTAGGTGAAGCTTTTACATGTGTGAAGAACTTTGAAAGTTAAATTATTATCCATCATTTTAACTAAAACATTCGTTAAAATTGTTATGTTTTGGGCCTTTAATACAAAAACAACGTAAAACAGAACCATGAAGAGCGCTTTGCGTTTGTTTTACGTGAATGTGAAAGCGAAGCGCCAGGTCGGTAATTCGCAGTGGAGAGTTGACAAGTGCCGACGATTCAACGCTATACGGCGGACGGCCGTGCGTAGAGCCTGCTAATTAGACGTATGATATACAAATGTATTTTGACAGAATTCATTCTTAGTAATGCCCTAACAATACTCTGGGAGTAATGTCGGGACGATTTCATTTTACTGTCGAAGTATCCAAAACAAGGAGCATGAATCTTAACACTACACAAACGTAACTGATGCTAAACGTGCCTCCATATTGGCAAGAAAGATTTCTCCCAGGATACAAACGAAGATGGACAGTTCAAAGCACAGAAGAAGTGGGTCTTCAGTCTAAGCATAAGTTAAATATACTTTCTAAATATGGTTTAATTCTCATCAAGACATCATCGAAAACCTGTCCTGTAACCTGACCATACACATACATGGACTTGCACAATACACATATGGGTAAGGTAAGAAAACACTGCCCTGTTTCTTAATAGAATGCAAAATAGGTAACTTATAAAATACTACAAAAACACACTGATAAAATCATTACAAGAAAACCTTGCAGCAATGGTGGCAACGGAACAAGAAGATTTACATAAAATCGAAGGCTTCCGCGGCGAGAGGCATGTGAAGGCTCTCGGCTGTCCGGGTAATGACGCGTCGAGGGCCTTAATGCCGATCTCGCACACTTACAACCCCACCGTCGACTCCCGTCTGATTGGCCGGTTACTAGCGAACTAAAAGCTGACCCCTGCACAGCCACAGTGTGTAAAAACCCGAGTGTTCATTAGTTATTAGTTTTAAGTTAAATTTAGCTAGTTTATTGATGATATGCCCTAACGTAACTGCGGAAGCCTAATCGACTACAGGGCGCATTGTATCCCCATAAATAAGTTCTCGCCGCGCCAGGGCAACTGGACAGGAAATCTGAAAAACCGTGGCGCGCTCCAGCCCTGAAGACGACCTCGATCTGATGGTGGAAACGCTGGCATCTATGCCTTCGACGCGGCGTCACCTGGGCAGCCGCGAGCCTCCACAAGAATATTTACAATACACAAAAATGGCAAAAGAAATTGAAAACGCAAAAGAGTATAGAAGTAGATAGAAAATCTGTCTCCCTCAACGGTTGGGGGTGGACAAATGACAGATTTGCTAAAGACGGAATAACAAGCAATCGTTCCAGTGGAACCCAATGACACAGAGATACTTGGTCCGACAAGAAAAGAAAGTAATGTAGCCCTAAACGATTTCAACGTTGAAATAATTGTAAAGGTTGTCATTGCCAACAAAAGTATTTAATGTAATAGCAGCTTTCGATGGCTTAGCCATCATCATCAGTTGTCTGCTGGATGGAAGCCACAAAACGACTACTAGATTTCAACGTTGTTTTTTTTCGATGAACGATCTTGAAATTGAAGCGAACGCACTGCAGATTCTGGGGCGGTAGAACCGCTGTGCGCATGCGTGTATTCTTATCTACTGAAATCGTAATTTCTCGAGATAAGAGGACACCGCCAAATGTTTTAGTGCGAAAGGAAGGGAGCGCCACATAAACTCGGTCGGAAGGATTGCGGACTCGCGTCCCGTATCGGGTTTGTGTGTATGTTTGTGTGAATGTTTATGTCGTCCATTCATCTGTCATTGTCATTTCAAACCTCATACCCCCAGGACTAGCAACCCTTGGGGATAAAAATTGGATTAAGCATAATGCTGGTAGAGTCGCATACGCTTACCAGGGGAAATTGTATCTCTGCCTCGGTAAGTGAAGGGGTACAAGTAAGTCCGTCATTTTAGGCGGCCAAAAACAACAAAAACAAACCAACAATAATTTACCTAATAAAATTTTTGTGGATACATGTGGTCCAATTTTAGGTTAAAATAACGAATAATATGTAAATTTGGGAGTTCCTCAAACATGCAAAATCACTCGTTATTGGCTATTCTAAAATTTACTCTCTTTCCGGTGGAAGCTCCAAACTCTTAATTTCGAGCTTT
This sequence comes from Gryllus longicercus, assembly GCA_038098605.1. NCBI lineage: Eukaryota > Metazoa > Arthropoda > Insecta > Orthoptera > Gryllidae > Gryllus > Gryllus longicercus. Next base: position 13,162 of record JAZDUA010000387.1, on the reverse strand, counting down.
CAGATTATTTTTAATATCTTCAAATCAAGGTTTTGGTGTGAAGTAAAAATAATTTGACTTTCCTCAAATAATGACTTAAAAAAACTAACAATACAAAACACTGCTTATACTACACAATATTCACTTACTAGTCGGCCCCAGCAGCACTGGTTAGCAATCTGGAAAACCGCCTTCGCGGCTTTAAAGGTGACTGGGATGGTAGATTATTCAAGAGCAAAAAAATCTTCAAAGTGTCATATCCCTTTGTGGCGTGTAAAAAACTCCGGTGATGTGCTCGGCCGTTTTAAAGCCTTTGACACTTCCGAATTTAGTCAGATTCCATTTCTCTTCAGGCAGGGAACGATGCAAGAAACAATATGACTGCGACAATATTGTTTCTGACGCTAGGGGAGAACATGGGTGTCCAAAATCAATCTATAGTGTTGGGATCAGCAAGGATACTAAACTGGCAAATTCTCAATAATTCAAGCGAGTCTCAGGTCAAACGTTTTCAAAGCCTGTATATAAGTTGACAATTTTAATAATAATGATAATTATTATTATTAAAATTACTGTCATTTACAAGATTTACCTTTCTATTACATTTATTCGTTTTCCATCTTTCCATGTCCCCCCCCCCCCAAGTCCCAACTTTCATTTTGATTGCAACTTCTTTTCATTCTTTTGCTGGGGAATCAAGTTACATCCAAACATGGTTCTCCATTGCGAGGAGATTCATGTAATAGCTTCAGGAGAAACAGCAACCAGAATAGACTTAGAGAAAAGAAACTGTGTTAAGATGCTATTGTTATTACTCCGCGCAAGATAATTATAATTTTCTCTTTCTCAATTTTGCCCTCTGTGTTTGAGCATACAGCATGTATAAAAGAAAAAAGTCACACAAAGGATAAAAAAATATAATTGTTATGAGTTATTTCAAACAAAAAGTAATTAATATGAATTTTCAAATCAAGATTCATTTACTTGCATATCCTAGATAAAGAGATTTGAATGCGCAATGCGCTTTGTTCCGATAACTACACGTTTGAGTGAAGGGTCGATTGTGCAAGTGTGTTAAAAAAAATTGTGGGTATTAAAATACAGTTACAATTTCTCTCTTCATTAAATTGTACCATGAGAGAACGAGAACACACTTTTGAAAAGAAAAAAAATGATTTTTTAAAATTTAATAAAGTGTGTACAGTCTTATATAATTTTTAATATTTACCTAGCTTTTCCCAGAATTGTATGAAAACGATGTAATGTTCTCGATCATGATTTATTTACTGGCTTATTGAATTACGTCATGTCATTTTTAATTTCCTCTTTGAGAGGACGTCATAATGCGACCAGAATAACCAACTTTAAGAGCGCCATCTTTATCAACGATAATAATGTGATCTTTGCCCTACGTCGTTTACTTCATAGAAGTTTAAAATATGCTCATTTCGAAATAGGTGCATTTTTCGATTCCTCAATAAGGATCACTTCGTAACGTGCAAGAGCTATTTGTAATATTAAAGTATTACCGTAGAAAAAAATTGTATAAAATTACTAGAACAAACAATTATTTCTCAGAACAAAGTAAATAACGAGAAGAAACCAATATTTGTACATTTTCCCATTTATCGTGCGTATCTTTGTCTTCAAGTTGTTTCAGATTTCAGTTGATTGAGTAAAGTTCTTAATAATGTCACACACCATTGCATTTTACTTCTTCGCTGATCTTACTGTCACGTTTAGATTTACAGATTATATTATTTGCTTAATAAGTAAAGCTGACAAGTCACAGGCATATTACCAAGTCCTTCAATAAGCTTAACCTGACTGGAGAGAGGATTTCCTTGTAATGACTTTCGGACAAGCCACCATAATAGCCATACTTTCATACACAAATTTAAAATTAAACGCTTCGAGAAACTAGGCAATGCAGACTGAAACCAAACTATTGTGTTGGACATTCGTGCTTACGACTTCCGTCCGGAATACACCATTTAAGACAATCTCGAAGTCATTTAAAACAGAAGCTAATAACCAAGAATGCGTGGATACACTATAATTTACTTTTAATTCCCTTTGAAAAGAAAGTACCACAAAGCAATATTTTTCAGGATTTTGAAAGCATTCGTACATTACTTATATATATTGTTTACATTATTTTCGGCTTTGAAATATCTTTTATTCTATATGGATTTTCCCCATTTGTATATTCAGTGTAGCATGTTGGAACTCTGATTTGTCCCTGCTGCCAATACACTTACGGTTTCAAAGTCATTGACAACGAATGTGGAAAATTGATTCTTCCTAGTAGTGAATAGTTCTGGAAAATAATTCTGCTTTTCACAGTCTGTGTGTAATCATAAACCATGGCAGCGGCGCATTGTACTTCGATAACCTATGCTCCGCACGCATGGGCAACCTGCTGGAAACCTATCCTGTCGAAACGTCCATAATCTACTCATGGGTGGGTAATGCATATTAACCCTGCCTGGTGAAGTGGAAACACGGAAAATATCGCTAGTGGGAGATGTGATTTGCGACCCAATTCCTGGCACATGCCACTGCAATTTCCTGGCAAATACGATCAATGGATCAAGTAATCATAACCGTTAACCACACAGCGGCAAACTCATTTACATATTAGGGAACATTATATTCTAAATAGGAAACTGTCAAAACCCTTCAACAGATTCGAGAGGTGATGGATGATTTCAATTATATCATCACATCTCTGTCGAAAGACCAAGGCATAAAGACTAATGAAAATGTACGATTCGCAGTACGTGCTACTTCAAGCTGAAGATTCTGAATAGAACTATTTTGGAGGGAAACAGAGGACAAACAATTTGCGTTGAAATAATTTGGAAATACTGAAAGTGCAAGTATAGAACATAAAAGTGCAAAATATACTAAACTCCGTGTATGGAAAGTTGGTAACACCTTTTAACATTCAAGAGATGAATGTTCACCCTCAAGTACCCGCACATTCTTTCGTTGTCTGTCGGCGACCAAATTTTCCCAGAAGAGCGTCCGAGCTGGCATCTCTTCGTTATTTTTAGAAACCACAGCTGCCTCTCTGAGTCGATATATTTTGTTTCTTTCTTCTCTTGTTTCCTTCTTTCCGTAGGCGCGCTCAACCCAAAGCGAGAGGGGAGAGGGGACTACATTTGTGGGATCTCTTTTGTATTCAACATTTTAAGTAAATGCGACGCATTCTAATAGAAAAGAAATAAAACATAAAGATGATTAAATTATAACTTTAATGATGCAATAAATACAATTAATTTCATGATGAACCATTTATGCAAGGTTGGCCCATGGCATGGAGTGCCTATCAAAAATGTACAATTCTCCAAATTGTCGGGTTATAAAAAGGGAAAAATCAGGCATTCAAGATATTTATGGAAATATAGTTTTTACTTAAGGCTACGCGACATTTATCAAAATTTTCAATGGAGCCAAGACCCCCCCCCCCTCTACGCAAGCATAACTTCCTTTCCAATAGTAGGCGCTTCCTCAGCAAATATTCGCATTTGCTAATGCTGCCCTGGTAGAACACCTAATTGTTTACGAAAGTTAGTAAAGGTAATGTATACTCCTCACACAAAATCACAGTTTTTAGTACTATGCTCAACAGCAAACTCTCTAAATGTACGTGCGAAGTGGGGAAAACAATAAACAACCTATCAGTGCCCGTGCTTCCTGAAGCAAGGTTTGGAAAGGCAGGTGCAGCAGGGTTAACCCAGGCATCATTTCCAACGTGGGAGTAATGACTGCTTGTCCTCGGCGCTTGGCCTGCGGTAGCCACCCCCGGGCGCGTGGCGCCTGCGTGCGTAAGCGAAAGCGAGAGCGTGAGCGTGAGCGTAAGCATGAACATGAGCATGAGCATGAGCGTGAGCGTAAGCGTAAGCGTAAGCATGAGCATGAGCGTGAACGTGAGCATGAGCGTGAACGTGAGCGTGAACGTGAGCGTGAACGTGAACGTGAGCGTGAGCGTGAGCGTGAGCGTGAACGTGAGCGTGAGCGTGAACGTGAGCGTGAACGTGAGCGTGAACGTGAGCGTGAGCGTGAACGTGAGCGTGAGCATGAGCGTGAGCTCGAGCGTGAGCGTGAGCGTGAGCGCGAGCGCGAGCGTGAGCGCGAGCGTGAGCGTGGCGGCGCTCGCAGGGCGCGAGAGGCAGACCGCTCGCCGCCCCTCGCGCGCGTGGACCAGCTCGGGGCTGCGCCGGTATTGATTCCGGCGCACGGGCGTGCTGCTCTGCGCACGCGGGGAAGGAAGGGGGAGCGGGGCGCGACGTGGTGGGGAGGGGCGTGGCGGGGCGCGGCGCTGGAGCCGGCCGGCGCCGCCGCGACAGCGGCAGCCTCCGCCGCCCTGACCTACATCCTTCGCGCGCCGCCTTCTCTTCTCCGGCTGCGCGGAGCGGCTGGCGCGGCGCGGAGCGGAGTGGCGAGGCGCGGAGCGGAGCGGAGCAGAGCAGAGCCGAGCGGAGCGGAGCGGAGCGGCCGGATATTGGCTCGCGCGCCCGAGCGCGTTGGTCGAGGCAGCCAGTGACCCGGTCGGCGCCCCGCGGACGGGCGGACGGGCGGGCGGGGTTGCCAGAGGGACGGTTCGTCCGGGAAGGGCAAAAGGGCAAGGGCGACCGTGTGCGACAGGGCGAGACTGCGGACTGAAGGTCGAGCGGGCTGATGGGCGCGTGGGCGGACGGGAAATCGAAAGCGCGATGGGACGCGAGTGGACGAAAGGGAGGAAACGCGGCTGTAGATGTGCGTTTGGGCGACGGTTGTTTGCGCGTAGGTGCGGGGGAGAGAGACTGACAGGCGGGAGGGGGAGGGGCAGCGAAAAGGCTGAGGGGTGGGAGAGGCAGAAAAGGAAAGCGTGGGATGCGAGGGGCGCAGCGGAGGTGGAACAGAGGTAGCCGGCCGAGGAGAGGACGGGCGGTCGAGGGAGCAGGTGTGCAGACGAACTGTTGCGCCGGGCGGCTGTGAAAGGGTGGAAGAGTGCGGGGTGTGGAGCGCGGGGACTTGGGGTCAGGGACGGAAGACACTGGGAGTCGGGGATGGAAGGAGTGTGGAGAGAAAGGGTGGAGAGGGAACGGACGGAGCGGGAAGGAAAAGGGCAGGGAGGGAGGAGAGGGTAATGACAAGAGTGAAGTGGGGAATAGGCGGGGAGGGATTGTAGAGCGAGGGGTGACTGGTGAGGGCGGGGACTGAAATGTCGGGAAGGGGCGGGGCGGCTGCCGCAGCGGCGTGAGCGGCGTGGGCGGCGTGGGCGGGCGTTGCCCAGGGCAACGCGCGCCGCCGGTCGCCGACAGGTGCCGTGCGAGTGGCGCCCGCCGACGTGCGACTGAACCTGCCACATAATCGTAATTGCCTTCATTTCGAGAGACAGTGCGCTCGCTGTTCCGCCCAACCACTTAATTTCAAATCCGCGGACGGCGGAAATGAAATTTCGCTGACAACAGTTTAGTCGTTAGAACCTCCTGTCTCGACGCTGTGAAACACGGCCAACTCTTCGAGCGAAAGTTCACAACCTTATCCAGTTTCTCTAAGAGAGGCACCCGGGTCAAAGGCGGCAAAGGGAATTCCATTGCAACTGCAGGCAGGAAATGCCAGGTGAGTTTAACTCATTACAAGAACATTAAAGAAGAGAAAAGTGTAATACAACTTCCCTTTCTGTGCACATTTCCCGGCGTTTGTTACTAATTGGTTAGAAATATTACAGATATTATAAATAATTTATATGCTTTTTCGCTCCCTTTCAAACACGTATGTTTCTATTCTCTACGTAGATACTGAACCTACAGTAGTGGTCCCGATTCTTTGGAGGCTCCCTGAGGGATCTTCCAAGACACTGGTGATCACATACTTCATTATTTCTGAGTCAATATACCTAGCGAATAGTTTTTGCCAGTATTTTATATTCCTTTCCAAGACTATACCATTACCATGTTCTGAAAGTTCACTTAAATGTACCCATGTCGCTAAAGAGATAATTTCGTGAAATAAACAATATTGTTTGTAGCATAACAAGCGCAGAAACCGATGAGCGTCATTGTGGGAGGTACTTCCGAAAAGGTATCCTCAGGACCTCTAAAGTTGAAGGTTTAAGTAATCTTGAAAAGTAAATCACTAACATTTTGTGTTTGGCTTTCCTACAATTACATCCCCAAGGTAAACTGAACTTAGGGACTGTAAAGGGACAACTTGCGCTCTTGCATCCATCAAGAGAGGCCTTTTCTGAGGGGTAGGAGAATGAAACAGAAGATTGTATTTACTTCCGTGAAAACTGGAGGAGACGAAAGTAACGGTCCCGGGGTTTCATCTGAAGCCTCTGTGGGGAGGATAAAAGCTGTCGGATACCGCGTAAACGAAATATACTGCGTCGAGGGTGGTAGAAGATATTTCCTTCTCGCGTTGGTGTTTTAGCATTGGTAGAAAAGGGGAAAGCTGCTACTGAAAGTAACCCGAGAAGATAATATTGATGCGAGGCTTTCCGGGAATTTATTTGAATAGATGTAAATACCTTGTTGTAATCACTTTCTCTTACAAGTTGAGAAATGAAGACATTCTATTGGGTTGTTTTCCTCGATTTATTTAAATTCTCTCGATTTACTCATTCTTACTCTAAAATATTACAAAAGAATTACAATCTCTAAAGGGAACTCTAGTACAAAATAAATTAAATATTGTTATACAATAGCAACATCGCTCTGATTTTATATAATGCACTGGAGCAATATTGCGAAATTCAAAGATTCAGTGTAAACGTTTTTTTAAATACCACTGAAAAACTTCAATTCGAATTAAAATTCGGAGACTCAGAATTAAGATTAATGACAATAACCACGAAGCTCATTTAGAAAAACGGGTAAAAGAAATTTAGGCGATCAATGAGTTGCACGCAATGTAATTCATACAAGTCACTAGGAAGAAAAAGACGAAGGGCCAATCCACATTCGTAAGTAAAATAATATTACAAGAAGAACATCCAACTATTGAACTCAATGAAAATTTGCGTAAACAATATAAAATTTTTGAGAAAATTAATAACAAGACATTTAAAGCACACATAACGGGAAAGAATCAAACCTTTGAATAGGCAAGACTTATGAATAAAATATGTATTGCTAGCCACTTTGAGGCTTCATAAATGTCTTACAATATGCATTATATTCACAAGTCACCATTTCAAGACCATTATTAAATACATATGGATGTTTCACGATTACTTTCAGAATATGAAATTAGGAAGTAAAATCGGCTTAACAACCTACAGATGCAGTTTACTCTTCTGTTTGATAATTCGCAGAATCTTCTCAATCGAATCTGGTTGTGGAAGGTATGGTCCTATTATGGTGCCGCTAAGCTTTCTGAATTGCAACCGATAACATCTTCAGCGAGGACTGACTGACGTGATTGGTATCAATATGGTAAGTCACGTACCAGATGACCAAACCTGATAGAAACGTTCCATTGTTTGTCGAATCAATTGGCACCGTGTGCGTATGTTACTTCTCATCGCGTGTTGAATAGATTACCTCATGAAGCACTAATTTTCGTTTGTTTATAATCATGGGTGTATTCTTCACACGAGCTCAAATTTTATACAAATTTGTGCCAGAGCCATAAAAATACTCCCAACAACGAAACCGTTTAGGGAACTATTCACCGGCGTTGCCGCTTGAAACGCCAGCAGAGAGCTCTGCGCTATGCATGGCGCTCTGAATGGCAACACCGCGAAACAATGCCCCTTTCTCTGCTCCGCCGTCCATCTAGCTGACGCCTGTTGTAATTCCTTAATTGTTTTATGGGTGTGCACAACGCAGATGAGGTGTATACGGCACACACAGAACGTACTTCAACGCGTTGTTTATATGCGTAACCACGAATGAACTCGCACTTGCTTGTTATAGTGGCCTCGAATTTAAAGAGTCGTGACCAACTTTCAGACCACGAACTCGCGAAACCTAGAGTTAGATTTAGTCCAGGTTTGTGGTATATTTTACATGACTGTAATTTCAGACTCCCCAAAATAATCAATTAATTAAAATAAGGCATTTCTATCGCTTCACGAGAAATTTTTGTAAATCATAATTTTGGAAATAATCACTTTAATTGTAATACATGTATATTTGTTCTGTATACGCTTGCATGCTTCTCTGATCCTTGTTTGAGATCTAGGTTTAATAGAATGCAAGGCCACATAATAAAATAATGCGTAATGATGCGTTCACATTCAGAGGTCTTAAAACAATTTACCAATTTTTTTCCATAATCATCCGGTTTCTAAAATGGAGCCACTTATAACACAAACGAAGGGAATGAAATGTAGTTTCTTACGGGGTAATTTGGTTTGGAAACAATTAAGACTGACAGCGTGTCACTTGAGAAAGCCGAGTACGCTTTCACATTTCCATAATCCCCATGTCAGTTACATCAGCGTTTTAGAGCTTGGTCATGTTATGCTTGTTGCGCCCATCACAGTTATCTTCTCGTACAATAAGCAGCAATCACAGGTTCATGTTCATAAATAAAAAGGATATATGCAGTAAATTCTAAACTTTAATGTATTTGGGTTGAAGGACCTCGTGTCATACCTCTTTAATTCCATGTTCTATCGGCTTTTGGAGGGCTTTATGCATTATAGACAATCATAAAAAATCTTCGTATATGCTTGTCAGTTTATTACATTTTCAAAATTCCACAAAACCTAATTGATTTCTTAAGAAACTTTATTAAATTAATGACAGCTTTAATAACTGTCTGTATATAATTGAAAGTTCGGAAATTAGGTCATTCATACTCATTCATAGCCAATTTACATGATAAAGCCATTGAGTTAGCATGAAATTTAAGTGCTGCATTTCGATTAGAACGCAAATGGGTATATGGATTAATTTCTCCAACGATTTACCGTTTATATGATGAAAATAAATAATTCATGATATCATCTGAATTATGGATGTTAACTCTTCCCACAACTATTCTTTCACGCATCTCAAAATATTGTGTTTGTATATTGTGATTTTGTGGTGTTTCACCACAATTTCCACAGACTAAAATTCACCACCATCTTGGTGAGGACATCCCTGTACTTCCGTAATGTGATTTTAATTTCACCAAATAAAGTTGTATTATAAAATAATTTCAACACTTCCTTTGATTAATTCACTTCAATTTTACATAATAAAATAAGACTTAACATTCCTGACTCGTCCATTAATATCTTATTTTTTCTATTAATATTCCACGTTTTACCGATCATATGCATATTTTTCCATGTCAAATATTTCATTCATTTAAACGTCTCTTTTTACAAAAGTTTTTGGAGCACGTCACCAGTAAGCAGAAATGTCTACGTATGATTTCATGGTTAAGAACGGGTTGAGTCAGGTTATGGAAAGAAATAGAGAAAACGTAATCACCGATATGCTTGACAAGATAGCATAATATACTTAAATAACTGTTTCAAGGGTCTGGCAACAGGGGCATTTTGAAAGGTACCTATTTTTTTCTTACGAAGCTAGAAGTTCTGTCTGTGTAGAAGAAAACTGACGCTACCGGAGCAGACTCGTTTAGCTTGCATCATGTTCGCTTGAAGGTTTATAAACTTTAAAAAAGATTTTAAAAAATGTTACTATTGCTAACTTTTGTGGAAGTTTGTGAAATGGAAAGAAGTGTAACTGCTGCGCTACGAAGAAAGCTCCCAAGAAGATGCCTCCCGCAGCAGGGTCTGCCCCCCCTCTTTCTCCCACTGTATCCAGATATCAAGCGGTTTCCGCCCAAAATAAACACGCTGCTTGTATCGCAAGCGGGGCTTCGTCGGCGCAAGTGCTGCTGTACAAACGGGCTACGAGAGCCGCCATGTTGGCCGCCGGCGGCCGCGCCGCGGGCGACTCGCGCCGCCGAGTGCGCGCGTCCCCTTGAAAAGCGAGATTGCTGTCGGCCGCGGGGTCGCCTCCGGCACGCGGGAGCGGCAGGGCGGGCAGGGCGACGTGGAGCGGGGCGGGGCGGGGCGGGGCGTGGCGTGGCGGACGGGGCAGAGAAGAGTGGAGCGGAGCGGAGCAGGGCGGGGCAGAGCGGGGTGGGTCGGGACTGGGTGGGGCGGAACTGGACGGGTCGGGACAGGGTAGGGCGGGGTGGGTGGGGGGTGCTGAAGCGTGGGATGGGACGGAGCAGGGCGCGGCGGGTCGGAGGAGGCGGTGAGAGATGGAGCGGGGTGGGGCGGTGACAGATGGAGCGGGGCGGGGCGGTGAGAGATGGAGCGGGGCGGGGCGGTGAGAGATGGAGCGGGGCGGGGCGGTGAGAGATGGAGCGGGGAGGAGCGGGGCGGGGCGGGGCGATGGGAGATGGAGCGGGGAGGAGCGGGCGGGGCGGGGCGGTGAGAGATGGAGCGGGGAGGGGCGGTGAGAGATGGAGCGGGGAGGGGCGGTGAGAGATGGAGCGGGGCGGGGCGGTGAGAGATGGAGCGGGGCGGGGCGGTGAGAGATGGAGCGGGGCGGGGCGGTGAGAGATGGAGCGGGGCGGGGCGGTGAGAGATGGAGCGGGGCGGGGCGGTGAGAGATGGAGCGGGGCGGGGCGGTGAGAGATGGAGCGGGGCGGGGCGGGGCGGTGAGAGATGGAGCGGGGCGGGGCGGGGGCGGTGAGAGATGGAGCGGGGCGGGGCGGGGCGGTGAGAGGAGCGGGGCGGGGCGGGGCGGGGCGGGGCGGGGCGGGGCGGTGGAGGCAGAGGGAGATGGAGCGGGTGGGGCGGGGCGGAGGCGCAGGGCGGAGGCGTGTCGCTCGGCAGCGCGCAGCCGTCGGCGCGGCGCGGCGGGATGAGGGGGGCGCTAAATAGGCCGTAAAACAGGGGAAGGGCAAGGCCGCGGCGCGCCGGGCCAGCCCAGGCCAGGCAGGGGCCAGGCCAGGTGACGAGCGCCCGCCGCTTGCGACAGGCGACTGACGGCTGCCAGCCCCGCGCGCCGCACAAAGAGGCTGTGCGGATCGCTTTCCGGCCCACGCCCCGCGCGCAAATAGGCAGATAACCCCGCAGCTCTCGGCGACGTGCGTCATTCTATAAACATTTATAGCTTCTTTCTTACGCTTGGATGGGATGGATTCTTCAGAAATTTGGGCGTTTACGATGGAATGTTACTTCCTTATCCATGGGAAATGTGGTTGCCGTGGGTACTGATATCAGGCCCCAAAAGCACTCTGAAGCTTATCGGATCGTATCGCGGATTATTAAGTGATGGATATACTACCTACACCGTACGAACTATTCGCGATTACATATTGCGTCTCGCCTTTATTTTCTGCCAATTCCATGCATCAAAATGGCTGTAGTGGTTTTAAGATTTTAACCAAATACTAATACGATGAGTATTGATGATGTGTCAATGTAAAAATGACTCGAGACAGAGGGAAACACTCAAGAAAGTCCTCAAGGAGTTGCAGGGAGAAACTCATTGGGTGATGCTGCCAAGAGGACAACAGCGTTGCCATTGCCCAAGGCCGCGAAGACTTGTGGGCCTCAATAGAAGTAAATAAAATGTAGGCAACAAGATAGAGCGATCTAAAAATAAAAAATAACACCGATGAGAACATTACACTATCTTTAATATTTAAGCAATTGCACTATTGTTTTGTCGGTTTGAAAATAAGCAGCAAATTGATTACGAAGTACAGATCTAGAAATCTGCAAATTTATTAATTAATATAAATTGCATTAATAGTAGATTTTATTTAAAAGTCACTTGCTAATGAACACACTACTTAAAAGTAAAAGTAAATACTAATGCATTCTTTTTATTTGCCCAAAGATTTTATATATGTGTACCGTCAATTACGTTTAATTATTGATCCATAATATATTTTTCAGTGCATTTTAATCAGCACAGAGGTAGCGCACTATAAAAACAATTTTTAGTTTTCCTAGTATCCTCATATTCCTCCTGCATCGCAATGATATATGTATTGAACAACCCCCCCCCTTTGCCAGATTTTCATTGCCTCAATAATTCATTAAATTACATAAAACCTTTTAAGCTTATTTCCAGGGAAAAGGAAGTAGAATTAAAATTTAACTCTTCGATCTCCTGATAAAATGCGGAGAGGTCGAAAACAGCAGACACTACCCATTCACAATACTATATTCAAGCTTCCACAACAATTGGAGTCAGTCAACCAATCAGCAGGCTCGCATTCTCCCCCCCCCCTCCCAGCGGGATAAACAATCGCCAAGGCCCTGCGCCTTGCGGGGGACCGCGACCGGCCCTTTGGCGAGCCCAACTCCAAGCGGCGAAAGCACGCAGAAATCGAATATTGAACGCCTATGATGCGCTGGGTGGAAGTGCATGCAGCTAAACATAGCGCCACCTGCGTCGCGTCGCGACCCTCCCGCCCGCCTCGCACCGCCCAGCGTCCAGCGCCCGCGCCCGGAGGCCGGGCGCACGGGGCTTCTCACTGGGCCGCGCCTGCAGATTGGCAGATGACCAGGCGGCGGCGGCTCACCCCGTCGCCCCACCGCCCTCCGTCACCCCAGCGTACCCGCCACTCCACCGCCCTCGCCAGACCACCGCTCCCCGTTAGCCCACTGCCCTCCGTCACCCCAGCGCACCCGCCACACTACTGCCATCACCAGATCACCGCTCCCATCCCACATCCTCCGTCACCCCACCGCTCCCGCCACACCACCGTCCTCCTTCACACCACCGCCCCCTGCCACAACCATCGGCCCTCGTCACTCCAGCGCTCCGCCATACCGTCACCCAGCGCATCCGCCACACCACCGCCCTCTACCATTCCCTTTAGCCCACCACCCCCCGTCACCCCAGCGCTCCTCGCCACACCACCGCCCTCCTTCACACCACCGCCCTCCTTCACACCACCGCCCCCCGTCACCCAGCGCACCACCACCCTCACCAAACACCGCCCCAGTTAGGCAACTGCCCCCACCACACCACCGCCCCCGTCACCCCAAAGCTCCCACCACACCACCAATCCCACCACACCAGCGCCCCCCGTCACCCCAATGCACCCGCCACACTACCGTCCCCATCCACATTCCCCCCGGTCACTCCTGCGCACCTGCCACACCACCGCCTCTCGTCCCCCCATCGGCAGCCGTCGCCATCGCCACCACCGCGGGCTTGAACTAAAACGAGTCGTCGTGCGTCATTTACGTCTGAAGCGACAACTCACT